>JANSJX010000477.1:0-25075 GCA_026168455.1 Theocolax elegans
AAATTTAAAAGACGCATATGTATAAAATGACCAAAGACATGGAAAATACCAATCATATTGCTTAAAAAAATTAAAAATTGATGAAGGAAAATTTTTTAACGTATATGATAAACCAATTAATACAAAAAAGGTATAAATTATAAGAATTAAATAAACGTATTTTAATTAAAAATGACAAAATGTAAATTAGTAAGTAAATCCAAAATAATAGGTCGAATAGCAAATGTAGATTTGATGAAAAAATAATTATTGAAAACAATTTAGGTTATATGTCTGAAACTTGTAAACATTGTAATACTAAACATTTTGTTTTTGATATACACTAGGTAAAGAATTTTCTAATTGTTGTCACAAAGGAAACGTAGACTTACCGAAATGCCTCCCTATCCGAAGAATTAAAGCAATTAGCTACAGGAATATCGGAAGATAGTATTAATTTTCGCAAAAATATTCGGCTATATAATAATGCGTTAGCTTTTGCAAGCTTTAGCAATTGTATGTTCTAGATAATGAATTAGCTGCAGCTGAAAGAAAAAGTTTTAAAAATAATTTAGATACAAAATTAGAATTGTCAAGTAAATTAGATAGCTTAATTAGAAATGTTAATCCTTATGCTAAGCTTATAAATTGATGTATGAGGTAGAAAAAGAAAAATTAGAATATTAGAAGAAAAATTAGATAAAAAAAAATATATAATGAAGCTACTTGTAATGAAGTAGTAATGGTATTTGTAGGAAAAAATGGACTGTCTACTTCAGAGCGGGATATAGTTATATATTCAAAATATGACAATCCAATTAGTATTCCTTTAATAAGTAAACACACTGATCCAATGACATACCCACTTATTTATCCAAATGGAGGATATGGATGGATGCCTAATATGAAATGCAAATATAAGAAAAACAATATTTCATGTTTGCAATTTTATAATTACAGACTTTCTATGAGAAATGGATTTAATCCATACCTTAATATGGGAAAAGTTTCTCAACAGTTTACAATTGATGCATTGTAAAAGTTGAACAATCAAGATTATATTTTGTAAAGAAAAACCAAGATATTTAAGAAGCGATTATTATAAAGGCGTAATGGATTATTTACACAAGAAAAAAGAATCTGAAAATATAAAAATTGGAAAAATGTTTATTTTGCCATCAAATTTTGTTGGAAGTTCAAGATTCCTAAAACAAAATTACATTGACTCAATGAGTATAATAAATCGTTACGGAAAACCTGACTTATTTATAACAATGACATGTAATCCAAACTGAAAAGAAATAACTGAACATTTAAAAAAATATGAAACTGTAATTGATAGACCAGATTTAGTATTTAAGGTATTTCATCAAAAAATAAAAGAATTTAAAGAATTGGTAATTAAGCAAGGTGTTTTAGGAAATTGTATCGCCTACACTTATGTTATCGAATTTCAAAAACGTGGACTTCCTCACATGCATATGCTATAATTTTTAGATAAAAATTCTAAAATTAATACTCCCGAAAAAGTAGATGAACTCATAAACGCAGAAATTCCAAACGAAGATATCTATCCACGGTTGTATAATATTGTAAACAGTTTATGATTCATGGACCCTGTGGAGAGCAAAACATGAGTTCACCTTGCATGAGTAAAGACACAAAAAAATGTAAGAAAAATTTTCCAAAAAAATTTAATAACAAAACAACTTTTAATTCATCAGGATATCCATTATATATAAGAAGAAATGATATCAAAAAAATCAATTATAAAGGTAAATACCACAATAGAATAGCTGATAATCGGTTTGTTGTTTCGTATAATCCTTATTTATTGTTAAAATTTAATTGTCACATTAATGTCGAAGTATGCTCAACAGTCCAATGTATAAAATACTTATTTAAATAATGTTATAAAGGACATGACTGTGCGAACATAGAAATACGTGACACAGGTATCAGATCAAAAGACAGTTCTAATTTAACTCATGATAAAGATATTGAAAAGCAATGAATATAATACTATTAGAATACCCTCTACACGAACTTTCACATACCATAATAAGATTAGCTATTCACAATGAAGATGAACAAGAAGTGTATTTTAAAGAAGGAAAATAACAGAAATTTAAAAAAAAATGTAGAAACGACATTAACAGCATACTTAAAATTAAATCAAATCGATTCTGATGCACGAAATTATTTATATTCCGAAATACCATTAAATTATATAGTTGATAATAATTCAAAAACATGGAATAAAAGAAAAAAAAAACAAAAAAACCTGTATTAAGCAGAATGTATTTAGTGAATCCAAAGGATCGAAAACGATATTTTATAAGATTATTACTTTTACATGTCAAAGGAGTATCATCATTTCAGGATTTACGTACTGTCGATGATATAATTTATTCTACATTTTATGAAGCTTCTATAGCTAGATATTTGGTTAATGAAGATAAAGAATGGGACAGATGTTTGGAAGAAGCAACACAATTACACTTTCCTACTGCTCTTTGTGAATTTTTTGCATATAATTGTATTTTTCACAATCCTATTAATGCAAGAGATTTGAACGAAAAATAGAAACACTTTTTTTACCACCCAAAATATGAACAAAATGCTGATGAAAACCTAGCATTAAACATTATTGATAAGAACCTACAATTGAATGGATATTTTTTAAATAATTTTAATTTACCCGTTATATCTACATTTATAGAAGATTATGCTGATAAATCAACAACACATAACAAAAGTTGCACATTTACTGAAATAAACGTCAAAGTAAATTCTTTAAAAAATCGTAACAAAGACATTTTCGATACTATCGTGCAACATTTAGAAATTGAAGACAAAAAAAGCTTTTTTATTGATGGACCAGGAGGAAGTGAGAAAAGCTGTTTATTTAATGTTCTAATAGACTATCTTAAATTCTCAAACATTTCATTTTTATGTGTTGCTTGGACAGGGATTGCAGCAAATTTATTACATAACGGGAAAACAGTACACACAACATTTAAACTACCACTTAATATCACAGAATGTACTATATGTAATATTAAATCTAATTCAATAGATGGTAAAAATTTAAAAGAAGTTCAAATTATAATATGGGATGAAATATCTATGACATCGAAATATGCTTTTGAAGCAGTCAATCGCCTATTTCAAGATATATGTAATAATAAAAAAATATTTGGTGGTAAAATGTTGGTTGTTTCAGGCGATTTTAGGCAAACATTACCAGTTATACGACATGGTAGTCGTACTGAAGTTATTGAAAATTCAGTTAAAAACAGTTACTTATGGCCGAATTTTATACGTATGACACTAAATGAAAATCTTCGAGTGACAGATAATGACAATTATTTTAGACAATGGTTAATAAATGTAGGTGAAGGCAAACGTTTAAATATGTATGAAGAAGAAAATGAACTGCTTGAAATCCCTCTTGATTTAATAACAAAAGAAAATGATATCATTGCAGAAATTTTTGGAAACGAAATAAAAATAAATGATAAAGATTTAAATGATAAAGTTATATTAGCCTTCACCAACAACGACGTAATTGAAATAAATAATAAAATTTTGGCTATAATGGAAGGGCAAATTATTGAATACTTAAGTGTAGATACAGCAGAAGATGATAATGGAGAAAACTTAGATGTCATGTTACCTACAGAATTTCTTAATTCCCTTACACCTAATGGACTTCCTCTACATAAATTACAATGAAAAGTAGGTGCAATAGTAATTCTTCTAAGAAATTTAATGTGAATGAAGGTCTTTGTAATGGAACAAGATTATTAGTAACAAAACTTATGAAACATTTAATTAAAGCAGAAATTATAAGCGGAAAAAAAATTGGAAAATTAGTTTTAATACCAAGAATCACTTTGTCACCATCTAAAGAAGATATACCATTCAACATGCGCAGAAAACAATTTCCCATTCGATTAGGTTTTGCAATGACTATTAACAAATCACAAGGACAGTCATTCAAACAAGTTGGTATCTATTTACCGTCTCCAATTGTTAGCCATGGTCAATTATACGTAGCTCTTTCAAGAGCTAAAAGTAGAAAAAATTTAAAAATATTACTGTTAAACAATGCAAAAATAGAAAATGATACATTAAAAATCAACACAAAATTTACACTAACAATATAGTGTTTAAAACAGTATTGTAAATGTGTAGACGAAAATTTATACACATTTTATATAAATTTTATAAATAAATAAAATGGAAGTATGAAAAAAAACATTAAAATATTACAACTATTGAATGATTAAAGTGAATATGCAAAATAATTAACAATTGTTTGCGCTGAAAATCATTAAAATACAATTGAAAATCGGCTGCAACATATCATATTGTAAATGACAAATCATTACATTAGTTATAATAAATAAAAAAATGAAATATAAGAAAAATCCATTGAAATATTACTACTACTGAATCATTAAAATAAATATGCAAAATAATTGATAATAGCCTGCCGTTCGACAAAACTTACAGACTTCAAAAAAGAATGAGAGTTTCCCAGAATACAACGACCGAAAGTTTAATTCTTATAATAACGTATAAACAGGTATTTAAAATTATTATTTAAAAACTTAAATTTGTTAAAATTTTACAATTAGAATTATATATATGACAGAGCCGCCATTTAGATACAATCACTCACCCAACGTGCGTAAAAAATGATTTTCATAACACTCAATTTTATAATAACAATTACTATACAGATTCTATTAAATACCAAAATTTTTAAATATGCATTATAAAAACCATCACTTTGAAATAATACTACATTCACATACAAATTAAAACCATATATAACACAACGACAGTATTATATACCACTTTATAAAAAATATTACCACCGCCATTAAAGAAAAATATAATTTATGAGAGTATATAACATGCTTATATTTTATGTATTCTGTAAACACTTTATATTACATCAATTTATTTAAAATTACGATATCCCCCCAAATGGAAATTATTTTATGTGTGTCCATTTTAAATATATTAAATATATGGACATATTTCACTTTCTTTCTGAACACACGCACACACACCTTCTTTATAATAACCTATAATAATTATTTTTACACAGACACAATATATATATATATATATATATATATATATATACACTTATTTTTTACTCTTTGTCATATTTATTTTCTTTTTGTATTTAATTCTATCATTATTAGCGTCAAAATTTAACAGTATACTTTTCTTTCCTTAACTTACACTGTTACAGAGCCCTTATTATGTTACTATTAAATGGATCATGCATTGAAAAAATATATGATTCTTGAAATGTATACCTTACCAGCACATCCTCGCCGTAAGAGTCGAATACAATATTCATATGTTGGCTAACGCTGGAAGCATAAATATATTTTACGGAGCGTGTGTTATAACTATACACGAAAAATCTAAATGACTTCAGTACAACATGTCTTGGTCTGCAGAAACGACATCAGGTTTTCATCAAATACACTATCCAAGATCCTAACTCTCATCCAATAATGTATAAATAGTTATTTAAATTTATCAAATAAACGAAAACATTGGAAAGTCGACACAAAACATATGGAGTTCTCACATCTTTTCAACTCGTCTACGCGAGATCAAGATTCGAGATGCCTTTTTGAAACGATTGCCCGCTCATATACTATAAAGGACCCCTGCAATAATGATGAAAATGGAGTCGAAATCTCACGAATGATTGACATTTGACGGATTCTTTGAATGTCACGAAATAATTGATAGTCATTAGATGATCAAGTTTTCAGTTGAACTTTATTTTCAGTTCTGTCTTTGATGTTTTTTTTAATCTATAACCTCTTTTAAAAAACCAAAATATTGGAAAGTCGACACAAAATATATCGAGTTCTCACACTCTTTTCGATCGTCTGTACAATAGTAGTTACATGGAATTTTAAAGAAATTTTGATTAATTTTAAAACTTTGGTAGTTAACTATCATATTTTGTTTATTTCACAATTTTTTTTTACAAAAACGACATCTCAGTCACCACATTAATTATACCATAATCCTCTTCGCAATGCGCAAATTATCATTGTTGGTGTTAAGGGTAGAGTACGGTTATAAAATATTTTTGTAATTTTTATAAAATATTATGTGAAATGGCATGTTTATAAAATATATTATAAAAAATATTCTTTTTTGATGATTTTTAACACATTCATTAAGTAAAATATTAAAATATTATCAAAAATAGGCTTAAAACAGGTGCAAATACAAAAAACTCCTTGCAGGATAAAAGTTGTCGAAGGGCTTTAATCCAAGAAAATTAAAATTTATATGCATATAAACTTCAACTTTACACAGCGAATTTGGTGCATCTATAAAAATGCAATTTTTGCCTTGATAAACCCAATTGGTTTACTAATTATTTAAAAAATGTAATGTTTTTCATTTAAAAAATGAACATAAAAATGTCACATTTAACTTTAAAGAAAAAAGGCTGTGTTACTATTTTACATATACTCATCTAAATAAGCACGATCAAAATACAACCGAGTGAGCGTTAGCGAGCGAGGTATCTGTTGCTAGTAATATATTATACCATTTCTTCTTACAAAAAAGAATGCTGCGTTTGCTACGGAAAAGAGCGCGTGCAAAAATGCCAGCCCTGCATGCATCGAATTTGCACTTCTTGTATTCGGAAGCTATTCAGAAAGAAGTGCCCTTATTGCGAGCAGGACATTCTTTCGTATCTACCTAAACACATGATGGGCGGGGAAAATTTTGAAAGATTACTTCTCCCGTACGACGCTAACGACGTTTTGGAAATAGAGTACGGCATACCAGATGGTTAAAAAGTAATTAATTTAATTATTACATATTGTATTTCCAAGAATAATCATTAAACATTTTAAATATACCATAAATAAAAATTTAAGCGGATGTCAAAGCTCAAATAGTGTATTACAATATTTAAATAAAATCATATATTAAATTTAACTTACTTGGTCAATAAATAGTCAATTTTTTTCCGTTATTCGAACATTTCTAAATATTAATCAAATTTCTCTCTCAAAAAACATTGCATGCACGAGTGCTGCTATATTCATACATGCAAAATAACCTACAAAAAGTAGAAGTGATTATAAGAATCGTTTCCAATTTCTATCGCTCTTAGAATAAATTCACAATTATATCCTACGTATAACTTTTATTCTGATGAATAAATATATATTTTTCTATTAGATAAAAGTCAAATAATGCTTGAAATAAAAAATCAAGGGTAGAGCGTTATTTTCTTTATTATAATAAATGATTCGTTTTTAAATACGGATGTGTGGATTGCGACTCGTGAAAAAATCTCTTAAGAGAACGCCGAACCAACATGCTTACCGACATTTATGGATTCAAACTTTAGTTAGAGAATTCATAAATTTTAAAAATGTTATGTGTTGTCTACGCTAGCTTTTATTAAAACCTAGGGGAGATAACTTATACATTGTGAAAAAAGTGATTATTGCATTAGTAAAGTTTGAGTCTGTAAACGTAGGTAAACATGTCGGTACGGCATCCTCTTAACCTAAAAATATTCTTAATAATATTGTCTCAACAATAATTTGATTATATTCAGGGTTTTCATAAATCTAACCCACCTGGCATCTTGATCATAGCGCTGCCATGAGCCAGCTCGAGTTACCCGGGGACTCCAGAGGGCTGACACCGTAGTACCCATTTGACATATAATGGCGCGCTTCTACGTGAATTATTATTTTATATAAACACGCAATACAAGCGTACCGATAATATTATCTGTAAATAAAAGACTGTTTAAATATTCTAAAAAAGTATTATGTATTTATTATTATTATTAAAGAAATAAAACAAAGATACATGATTTTTTCTTCTTTGCAAAGAGTAATTGTATTTTCATCTATAAAAACAGTTAAATATATTTCAATACTTCCTTCAATATTTGATAAAGGTAACAGAGAATTTTTTCGAGGTTTCCTGGCATCATCGAACTTATGAGCACGATATTAGAGCGATCAGCGTTTCTATGGATCAAAAATCGAAGTCTCGTCAAAATTGTATCCAATTATGCCATATGTGATATAGGTTAAAGAGGTTTCAACTCCTTTTTTTAATCCGGTTACGAAGCTTTAGTAAAATATTATATGAAAAGTTGCGTTTCTTCACCGAGATCCAAAGAGAAAAATAGTTATTTGTGCAACAAGGGCGTAAAGGGAGTTTATACGAACGAGTTATGATCATGCTGCACGAGGTCGGCGAAGCCGGCCCGAGTATTCGCTGATCATAAGAGTATGTAAAATCTACGCCCGAGTTGTATACATCATTTTTTCTAATTCTGTTTGTAAAATTTGGAACTTGAAAACAGATATAATTAAAGCTATGATTAAATATGAGTTGCGAATAAGTGAAGGAGATGGCGAAGGGGGAGAGCGGGTTCATGGCCACAGGCCCGGTGGGGGTGCATGGGGCGAAGCCCCCGTCGGAGGCGGAGTCCGCCCCCTCACAAAAAGCACTCATTTCGTTCTTTCAATAATGCATTTTATTATAAATGTTTAAACAAAATATATTATCAAATAACCAAACAATAAAATTATGAAACCATTAATGAATTAATTAACAATTAGTTCTGTTGAGGTGTGGATATACAGGGTGTTCTTTTAATGATTCCGTTCCTTCGGCACACATATAAAGCTCGAAATTCTAAACAACTTTTCTATTAGACAAATTTGGATTTAAAGCTTATTTTTTAAGATATTATTAATTAAACATTATTAATTCGAGCCAATCAGAGCGCGCCAGTCGGCGATGGGCGGTGCAGTGAGACCGAAAGCGGTGCGTGGAGGGAGCGCCCGGAGAGGGGAAGCATATTGGTTGATTCATTTGTTATTCAACACGTTAATATGCCATAAAATTAAGAGTATCGGGAAATTAAAAAATGGCCGATAAGGGAATGTCAAGCCTTATTTTTTTATTATTTAATTATTTAATTGCTTTACGCATTTTAAATAATTTATTATTTAATAAATTAATACCAAGGATATCTTAGAAACCACTTCATCGAATAAACTGACATTTTAACAATAATGATATTAATCTAATTAAATGAAACAGAATTTTGTAATTAAATTCGAAATGTTAATGTTAATTATTATATTAAAATTCTAATTATTAATTAATTTTTTTTACTATATTATAACACAGTCTATTTCATTTAAGTGGATTAAAAATGTTGAAAAGTTACTGTTAAAATATTAGTCTATTCGATGAAATTGTTCCTGGGATATCCTATCTATTATGGAAAAAAACTCAGGGTATAAAGTCTCTTATAATTAATTAAAATAGTACCCTAGTAGAAATCTGACAATAAATGTAACAATTTTAAGTCAGAAAATGGCCAATTATCATAAAATACCCGATAAATGTCCAATTAATGGCATCTTTAGAGTTTTTTGAACCTTAAATATTACATTTTTACTAGGGTTATGCTACATATAAATTGGCCAAAAAAATTAAATTAAAAGTTAATAATAAGTAAATTGGTTTAAAAAATCAAGAAATGCTTTCACTTGTTATGAAAACAATTATTAGTTAATAATATTGAATTGTTTTTCCAATTTTGACCCAGGCTTACCCCCTTAAGACGATGTGATACCCAAATTACAGGAACCTACATCTAAAATCCCAAAAATTTAAAAAACTAATGGAATTAAAAATCTGAAAAAATTTACAGGTAATGTGGAAAGCAAATAGAATACCGTTACAGAGCGATTTTTTCAAAGTAATTAATTTAAAATGAATTATATCAAAATAACCACTTTTTGGTCGGTAATATATAGCTAAAAACAAAGCTGCACGGCTGCTCAAAAATCTCGTTGTTTTATTCATAAAAAAATTTGAAAAAATTCATAGACTATCTTTAATGTAAATACAACACCGTTACAGAGCGTTTTTTTCGATAAAGTATACTGTTTGCTTGAGAAAAAATAAATACTGATTTTGTTTAATGGGTATCACATCGCCTTAATCAAATAGATATTGGTGATTTCACGACGAGTGTACATAAATTTTAAAATGGCTCATGTTTTTTAGGTATAGACTAAAAATATAATCCATAATCTGCAAGAAATTTTATTTCAAAATATTAATTTGTATCAGAGTTATGCAAGTTGTAACAACAGTTTTTTCCAATTTTCACCATATTGGAAGTATACCTTAAAATACCTCAAAATATGTCAACTTTTTGTATTACATAATAGTCCGGGCGCTGAGGGGGGTTTCGTGGCCACTTTTTGTCCCCTCGGGAACTTTTCATATTTGTATGTTTTTTGGGTCGTAGAAACAGAATTTTGAGGTTCCCAGGCCCAAATTTGGTCCCATTTTGAGATATGGCCCATTTTAATAAAAATACCGAATTTGTCAAGCTTTTCGTAAAATTGACCTTATTTAATGCAAGAATGACTTTTTATATTATATAAGTATATATTTTTTGTAATAATTACGTAAATAAATAGTTATTTTACCGTGAAACAACCCAATAAAAAACGAAACTCAATTAAAAAGGCTTAGCATGCGCGCTCTTTTCTTATGCAGTAGGCCTAATCCGCACTTTTTAAATGTAATATAAGCACACGCATACGCTCATATATATATATATATATACATATATAGGTATATAACACATATATATATGTGTGTGTGTATATATATATATATATATATGGGGTATTCCACGTGAAGTGGTCCGATCAAAATTTTAAAATGCATCAAATTTTGGGTATACAATGCAAATGTTTTTCAGAACACAGAAAAAAATTTTTAGGTGCCGGACTCAATTTGCTCAAAAGTTATTCTAATCTCAAAAAGTGAAATTTCCAAGTTTTTTTAACACCAGCTGGGTTTACCACTATTTAACTCAAAATCTATCAACAAAATCTATCAATTTTACTATAGAACATTATATGTAACATTCGTTGCTAATTATGTCTAGAATTTATCCTTCTGCGTTAGAATTTCTAATCTCAAAGTCAATGTTACATATACTACATGTCAATATTTAACTTAAAAAAGTGTAAGTGCGCCACAATTGATTTTTTTATGCAAAAGTCTAAAAGAAAGCTTGGAGTAATACCTTTCAAATGGTTTGTAGCATTTTTATGGCCTTTAGTTCTGTAAAAACAATGATAATTTAAAGAAACACGAATTTTTTTTTAAATTTAAATGGGAATTATTATGTTAATTTTTGTAAATTTTTTGTCATTTTTTCTGTTTTTGAGAATTTTAAATTATTCTAACTTTTTACAGAACTAAAGGCCATAAAAATGCTACAAACCATTTGAAAGGTATTACTCCAAGCTTTCTTTTAGACTTTTGCATAAAAAAATCAATTGTGGCGCACTTACACTTTTTAAGTTAAATATTGACATGTAGTATGTAACATTGACTTTGAGATTAGAAATTCTAACGCAGAAGGATAAATTCTAGACATAATTAGCAACGAATGTTACATATAATGTTCTATAGTAAAATTGATAGATTTTGTTGATAGATTTTGAGTTAAATAGTGGTAAACCCAGCTGGTGTTAAAAAAACTTGGAAATTTCACTTTTTGAGATTAGAATAACTTTTGAGCAAATTGAGTCCGGCACCTAAAAATTTTTTTCTGTGTTCTGAAAACATTTGCATTGTATACCCAAAATTTGATGCATTTTAAAATTTTGATCGGACCACTTCACGTGGAATACCCCATATATATATATATATATACACACACACATATATATATGTGTTATATACCTATATATGTATATATATATATATATATATATATGAGCGTATGCGTGTGCTTATATTACATTTAAAAAGTGCGGATTAGGCCTACTGCATAAGAAAAGAGCGCGCATGCTAAGCCTTTTTAATTGAGTTTCGTTTTTTATTGGGTTGTTTCACGGTAAAATAACTATTTATTTACGTAATTATTACAAAAAAATATATACTTATATAATATAAAAAGTCATTCTTGCATTAAATAAGGTCAATTTTACGAAAAGCTTGACAAATTCGGTATTTTTATTAAAATGGGCCATATCTCAAAATGGGACCAAATTTGGGCCTGGGAACCTCAAAATTCTGTTTCTACGACCCAAAAACATACAAATATGAAAAGTTCCCGAGGGGACAAAAAGTGGCCACGAAACCCCCCTCAGCGCCCGGACTATTACGGCTCTCATGGAAAAAAAACCACCCTTATGCACAAATTCGCTCTCACACACTGCTTACGCGGCTCACACTTAAATTTTGAACTTTTAAAAAGGCTACTAATCTACTGATGTTTTCATTTAGGCAAAAAAAGGCTCCTGCAAAGTTTTGCCAAACGTAGAGCAACAGCTGTCCTTTATTATAATTCCTTCTGTTGTGTACAATCATATGTGTACAATGTTGGTGATTTTTTTTAATAAAGTGTGTAGGACCTAAAATATATAAAATACATATATTGGAAATAAAAATTATTCAGCCGTGTAAAATACGGCTGTGCATAATAACATGTGTACAAATTTTCGACAACTTTGTCTTTAAATTACGGTGTATAGTATTTGTGTAGAATACAAATTATTTTGTATTTTCGAGAGTAAAGTATTATTAAGCTGGTGTAAAATAATTCATTATTAATGATAATTATATTGTGTAGAATAATTGACTAATATATACATTACTTTTCTGTGTAAAATATTGTGTGAAGAATATCTAATATTTTTTAATTACTTTAAAATAAAATTGTGTTTAATGTAACGTGTAAAATGTTAAGACTTCATTAACATTTTATTTACTCCTGTGTAAAAAGAGTATGTGTAGAATAATATTCAACATTTTAAAAAATATTATTTATTTTTACGTGTTGAATAAAAAATAGATTGTGTAAGCAAATATTCTTGAAAAACTTTGTGTACAATATAATTTTGTAGATTAAAAATAAAATTTTTCTCGCCCAGGCAAAAGTTTTTAAATTAATATTGAATTTTGTCGGTCTTGCTGAGCTAACGTCTAACGACTCTAAGAACTCCAAGTTGCTCGTTCGAAAAGGCACGACAATTCGCCGCGTATCAATCCCGAGGACAACATTATGAAAGCTACAAGCCGCCAGACATAAATCAAAAGAAGAAGCAAATAAAATACTAAGTAATAAAATTAAAAATATTTTAATAAGAATAAAAGAAATTTTAAGTCTATGTGTTTCGTCTTGGGACCGTCTGCTAGAACTCATCAGTGGGGCGCAGACGGTCCCTGCCCCAGATACACAAGACAATATTATTAAATCAAAATAATGATAAACTTAAAATTTTGGTATCGTAAGAACGAATGAACGGAGCCTATATAAGTACACATAAGGTGGAAAATCTGATTGTGGATGGAAAAGTGCCCCCTAACATCAGAGTATGTACTATGGACATAATTTTAAACCAAAGTCCTGTTATTATTAAAAAAAATTATATTTTTAATAATAACAGGACTTTGGTTTAAAATTATGTATAAAAAAATTATATTTTTAATAATAACAGGTCTTTAATTTAAAATTATGTATAAAAAAAATTATATTTTTAATAATAACAGGACTTTGGTTTAAAATTATGTCCATAGTACATACTCTGATGTTAGGGGGCACTTTTCCATCCACAATCAGATTTTCCACCTTATGTGTACTTATATAGGCTCCGTTCATTCGTTCTTACGATACCAAAATTTTAAGTTTATCATTATTTTGATTCAATAATATTGTCTTGTGTGTCTGGGGCAGGGACCGTCTGCGCCCCACTGATGAGTTCTGGCAGACGGTCCCAAGACGAAACACATAGACTTAAAATTTCTTTTATTCTTATTAAAATATTTTCAATTTTATTACTTAGTATTTTATTTGCTTCTTCTTTTGGTTTATGTCTGGCGGCTTGTAGCTTTCATAATGTTGTCCTCGGGATTGATACGCGGCGAGTTGTCGTGCCTTTTCGAGCGTGTAACTTGAAGTTCTTAGAGTCGTTAGACGTTAGCTCAGCAAGACCGACAAAATTCAATATTAATTTAAAAAATAATTGTGTAGAATTCGTATGTGTATGAAGTGAACCCTACCTTGCAGACACATTCTCGTTTGTGCACATAAGTATTGTACACAAAATGTTTATGCTCACAAAATTAAATTTTTTGTATTGCGTACGGTGTATTACAACTGTGCACGTGTTTCATAAATGTAATTTAAAAAATTATTTACATTTTTATACACATACTTGTTATGCACAAAACAATAAAAGTCTTTTAAATTGTACACGTAATTTTTAACTGTTTATTGTGTACGGTAATTTTTTGAACCAACTTTTTTAGTGCATAATGATTGTGCACTTCGTGATTTTTTGTGTACACCTATTGTGCACAAAGTTAATTTATTTTGTTGTTTCGTGCACAATTATTGTGCACGGCTGATTTTAATATTACTTTAATATATTCGTGCTTAATTATTTTTTACACATAGGTGTTATGTATTTAAGTGCAGAATTATCGTGCACGGAATATATTACTATTAAATGATGCTTAAGTAGACAAGTATATGGCAAGATTTCTATTTTTTGGAACATTATAATTTATCAAGTGTTAGTCAAGAGGAGGTCGTAACAAAAATTCTATCAATCATATATATATTATGTCATATTCAAACGCAATATATAAGAATCGTATTATGCAGTTTTCTTCGCTTTTAGTGTATTAAATTACTTCAAACTTTGCATAAATAATATAATGAATGGCATTAATATTATAAATAATGGCGCTCTGGTCTTATTTTGAACAAAAAACTACGGAACTATAACTTTTTGCAGCATCAGTATATGTATAATATATGTGTCTTTACGCAATTTACGATAAAGAACCACTGTAACTTAGCCTGTCCGAGTTACATTTTATTTATTATTTTCTTTAGGCGCGTAACATGTTATATCAAATGCTTTATATTTAATGTTTTATGTTTTTTGTTTTATACTACATTTATATTTATTTTTTATATTTTTTTTCTTTTATAATTTTATAATATAATATGTGAGATAATAAAATTTAGATCTCAGTATCGTAGCTGACAAATAATTGAGAATAGATTATAATGAAAATGGAGAACAGAAAATAATGGTTGTCACATTGTTATACACCTATAACGAAAATGCCTATACAATATTTTTGATTTCTAATTTTACCCCCCCCCCCCTATCTACCATTACATGGTGTATACAAAAGAATGATTGTCATATTGTTATTCACGTGTATTGAAAACCCCTATAAAACAATTTCACCTACCCTTCATCCTTCGCTAACTACCATTAAATGGAGGATAAATAAAGTCTGGCTGTCATATTGTTATTCACCGAAACCGAAAATCGTCATTAAAGTTTTTTTAGAATGCTTATATTTTTAGTCTCCCTCTCCTCCTTGCTTCATCTTAATAATGGTGGATAAAAAACTGAAAATCCCCATTAAAGTCTTTTTAAAATTCTTATACTTTTAATCTTCCAACCCCCCTTGTGGTTCTTTATGGTTCTTTTGATGTTTACGAAATGAAGTCGTGTTTCTTTCCTGAATGGCAAAAATTCTATAACTATACAATACCTGTTTGTAGTAATACTTTTATAAAATAATAAAAAACAAATAATTAATTATGCGAACAAATCAATTACTTTTATGATATATTAAAATACATTAGTAATCATATTTATGTTATTCTATAATCAGTTACCATTAAGTTATAAATTAGGATACAGCAAACATCAGGATATTCGGAAAATCGATATGGATGATATTTTTTTAATTAAGATGACCTAAGGGGGTACCTCTGCACGCTACGGTCGCTAACCCATATTTTTTTAATTTCCGTGTATAAATCAAGTGATATTTTAAGTGATAAATATATAATTATTTTTAAATGTTTAATTTTCTTCGATATCACTATTGAAGTTGAAACATTATATATATTTCTAGATATTGATAATATTAGTGCGAAAACCTTTAAATACCATAAGAATTAATGAAATTTTTTTATATTATTTTAACATCGCTCTTTTTATGCTCCCAAATCAATGCTAATCAACGACGTAGGTCATTCAATGTCTTTGTTAAGAAAGCACTTGTTGATAAATATATTTGATAGATTACGAGCCCGCCGCCCTAACCGACCGAGCCATCGCAGGCCTCAGAAAAATACCTTAAAAGCCCGTAATAAGTATTAAAATCCTAAGATACCATAAGTATTGATGATGTACCTTTTAAACTTGTAATTAGTGCGAAATACCCGGAACACTTTAAGCATTTGCGTAATACTATATAACCCTGGAATAGTTTAAGCATTCTAGAAACACCGTAAATGCCTCGAAATACCTAACGAATTCGTAAAATCTTTAAAAACCCACATTGAGTGCGATAAATCCGGAATACCTTAAGATTTTGCAAAAAACCATAATAGCCCTGATACCTTAAGTATTCGGGAAATACCTTAATTACCCCGAAATACATTAAGAATTTGTGAAACCATAAATAACCCCCAATTGGTACAAAATTCCAAAATAGAAAGATGATTTAAATTTATTGATAGAGATAACTACTTGATTTTACGTGTGATAGGAGTGTCTGTTGTTTCTTGGATAGGCGGCAAATGGACATCTACATTTACATCTTGCATAGGAGGTTCGACATTGTCATGCATTACTTCTTGCATAGGATGTTCGACATTGTCATGGATAATTTCTTGCATAGGAGGTTTGACATTGTCATGTATTGCTTCTTGCATAGGAGTTTCGACATTGTCATGGATAATTTCTTGCATAGGAGGTTCGACATTGTCATGATTCACTTCTTGCATATGAGGTTCGACATCGTAATGGATTATTTCATCTTCTGGCTCCCGCAATTCGTTCTGTACCTCATGCAGGAGAGGACCATTTTCTGGGATTACCTCGTTTTCCGGCATTGGCAGCTGGTCCGGTATCTCGTGAAGAAAACGATCATCGGCAGGAATTGGCTCGTTTTCCTGCATGGGCTGGACCAACATTTCTTCATCCATCTCTTGTTGTACAGCCTCCGGATGATCGACGTCGTGAGCATGCCCTACAATAGCGTGCAAGACACGCCGTGTGCTGCCTCGTCGACGTACGGCAGGCTGATTGGGCATTGCACCGTCAATACGACGAGGTCTTCCCCTGCGCCTCCTTGGCTGGTCTATCTCCTGGCCTTCTTGCGGAGCGGCATTTAGTTGCCTTCTTGCTTGTCTGCCTCTAACATTAACAGCCTCCTCAGGCGCGGCCATTTGCTGTACGTCCCTGACTGCATGGTTTAAAATAAATTCAGTAACATGCTTATAACACTAACGAGTATGTATTAACCTTTAGAGGGCCGGGGTTTTGAAAAATTTGAAAATCGCATTTTTCTATAGGAATGTGGTCTAAGGTCCCTGAGTTAGAGCCAAACTAAGTTGCGATGTTCATGAGTCAGACCCCTTACGCCTAGAGGCTATTCCGGTCCGGTACGGTAAGGCCAAATGTTGAAATTTTCAAAATTTCAGAAAAACGTTAAAATGCACAATTTATTTCATTTTCAGCTGTATTTAGGTTTTATCTGGTCATTCTATATCAATATTACTTGAAAAATATTACAAAGGGCGTATCAACCGATGATATCTGAGTTTCTTTATTCTTTACAGTTGAAAACTACACAACACAGACACGCACATACACACACATACATACACACACACATGGAATCAGTAGTTCGCCACGTCCACATCGTTGATTCTGGGTAAAGCCAAGAGCGAGCATGTTTACTAATTTTTTCCCTCAAACATTCTTTCGGGTTATTGCTAAACATAATTTACAAACGAAATGGACATTTTGCAAATTTGACCTTCAAGTGACCTTGACCTTGAGGTCATGAGGTCAATCCGACTTCAGATTCGGATTCAGCGACCCCAAAAACATAAGCATTCTGAATGAAAAATTGTAACTAGTGACTTCTGAAACTCTTACACATAATTTTCAAGTAGGATTGACACCGAAACTAGAAATGTCTTGGAAACTTAGCCATATTGCATCCCCCATTTTGAATTTAATTTTTTTGGTTGCAGAATCATGTTTGGAGACTTCGTTAACCCTCACACCTGAATTGAGTTATTTAAATGAAAAAATTGAGTATTTATTAAAAAAAATGTTTACGCCTCTAGGCGTTTTTCGGCCCTCTAAAGGTTAAATTACTATATGTTTTAAGTTACTTTGAAGGTTACGCCGTCTCCGACGAATGCTTAATTCATTCTCAAAGGCGCCGTCTAAAATATATAAGTCAATGAATTTAAGTAATGAATACAAATATTCTATAAATACGCTAGTGGTGTTTAACGCACGCATGGTTAAAACCACACTATGAATTCCTTCATTACAAAACCACTAGCTAATGAATTCCAAACCCATAAGCTTGAAAACAACAAACATCAAATTCACTAACCTTAAATCTATGATCGTCAAACCTACATGTCAAAATATAAGCCTCAAACCCATAAGCTTTCGGGAAATACCTTAAATAACTAGAAATACCCTAAGAATTAGTGAATAGTTTAAATATTCGGCAAATTCCTTAAATACCTTGAAATACCTCAAGAATTCGTGAAATCATACATAACCCGCAATTAGTGCAAATATCCGAAATACCTTAAGATTTCGCAAAATACCATGAACCCCGAATACCTTGAGTTTTCCATAATATTTGCAAAATGTTTTAAAAACACATAATTACTACTTCAGCCTGAATACCTTAAGTTCTCCATAAAATTAGCAAATACTTTACAAACCAAAAATAGTGCAAGAAATCCGGTATACCTTAAGATCTCATGAAATAACATAATACCCCCAAATACCTTCAAATTTCGCGTAATTCCTTACAACCCCGGAATACTTTAAGCATTCCGGAAATATCTTAAATACTTAGAAATACCTAAAGAACACGTGCGATATCCTTAAAAACCCGCAGTTAGTGCAATAACCCGAAATATCTTGGTTATCTCCATCATGAGATACTCACTCACTCTCTCTCTCTCTCTCTCTCTCTCTCTCTCTTCTCTGAATTGAAATATATGCTGCGAATCTTTATCCAATACTTTATTTTTTCGCATTTATTACTTCTTGTAAATGTTATCTATTAATTATTACACAAAATTAGTTTTATTAAAAGGACCAAATATTGTCAATAACAATTTTAATGCCGGCATGCTAAAGTTCCCATCTTTTTCTCGCTTTTAACATGAATGAAGATATATTAACTAAATGAACTATTTAACAATAGCAGTTATAAGTAGTATTTTAAATATACGATCATTTAATAAATATCTTGATTAAAAAAAATTAAATAATAGTTAAAACACCCTCTTTTTCTAATATATACATTTATACTTAATACATTTAATTCATGTGCAAGTTATCATTTCTATCGTGCGACCCACGACGCACTTTTTTTTTAACTATACACGACTATCCTTATTTAAGGATCGCATAAACTGATATAGAATAACGATTTAATACTGGGAATCATATAAAATGCGTTTAAAGTTTCAGCAGTAATTATAGCACTATCGTAACAGTACGTCATCAGTTACACCAGCCTTTTAAATGTTTTCTAATATCTTAATTTGATTAAATTATATTGATTTTTAAATAAATGGAACGTTTTATACATATTCTTTTAGCTATAATAAATATTTGAAAATAAAATATTTTTTATAATTATTTTAAAGTTGGCTTCAAAGTTGACTTAGTTGTAGAACCGGAGTAATACCTACATTTATTTATTTATAATTAAGTTGGATGACTGGTTGACAGAAACCATAGTAAGATTAAAATACCATTATGTATTCTGTAAATTATGAATTAGCGTTGTAAGGTAGTACCTCACTTTATTAAAAATAAATTATTATTATTATTAAAATAAAAGAAGGGAATCGTTGGATAAGGAAAGGAAAGGTGGGAACGTTGTCCATACCTGAAAAAGATAAATAAGAATTAAAATGCGGATAAAATTCAGACATATAAATAAGAAAATAAATAATATACAATAAAAAAAGCTAATATTACTCACTTAAGCACGAGCAATGCTTATACATCACTCGTGCTCACCTTTCCTAGACTCCTTGTACCGATGAAGCGAAGAAGTCCCACTGACTGGTCCTGAGGGGTCGAATGCGCCTTGGGACGAACACCTGTAAATTATAAACAAAGAATGAAATATGTATCGAATAGTAATAACTCATTGGAAATTAACTCACCTTATAACGTAGACTCCTCCTCCCTGGTAGAGAGACACACTCCTGCACTGGAACCGAGTACACTAATTGAGATCCTCCCTGTCCATGTCAAAACCTGAAAATTAGAAAACTATGTTAATATTAAATTAGATATTGTTAAATTCAGTTGTAAGGAAATGATTGACGTTAATAGGAGAAAAGGAGATAACAAATAAAGTAAAGTAAAATAATAGAATAGGGTTAGTACCATGTATAACATGTGACAGGGAGAGGTTAGGAAAAGGTAAACATTAGCAAGTGAATAGTTAAAATGATAATAAATAACTTAACCCGAGCCATTCTCGTCACCGGTATTAAAGAGGGTTATTAAGAGGATTATATTAATGGGATGGGTTGGGTTAATTATGTTTTACATGTGATGGAAAGCATACTTACCTGCACGCACCTGAAGATAATGGAAGCCGACGACGGAGACGAGAGAACCGATGTAACGGACGATGGCCTCACTCCAGGAGAAGACTGCTCAGTCGCCGATCTCGATACCCGCACGAATCCACTAACACCAGCACCGTCGTTTCGCACCAGGTCACTGTATAAACAACAAAACACCTCTCTCTCTCTCCAATGCGCACGAACGTGAGAGAGACAGCGAGAAGCACGCGCGGCATGCCGATACTGCGCGCATGCATACAGGTGGCAGTAGAGAGGGGGTAAACTCGCCCGCTCGCGCGATATGGTTGACCGAGAGAGTGCGCCGGTGCGGGGAGACGGGAATCGAGATATCGTATACTTAAGTGCGAAAGAGAGACGGAGATAACGAGTCTTGCATTAGTGGAGACGCACGCCGTTTTACACTCGATAATCCGATTCGGCCGGTATTAATCTAACACTGCGAACTCCGTAATAGGTGGCAGTAGCGTCGAGGGCTAGGTAGTAACTTAATGACGTAGTCAATATATAAATGGTTTAAAATGACGGAAATGAGGGAAACTAGCGCCGCGAATCGGCAATTAAAGGGATGAAACCGGCAAGAAGCCGGAAATAATTAGTATCTGCCGAGCTGTGAATAGTAAAGCATATATATATTGTAAAAATCTAGTATTGATATAGAATATTACCGAATTAGTTATTGAGAAGTATTGATTACTATTGCGAATATTGTCTATAAATTGGAGGAACAACTACCAGTATTTTGAGGAAATATTATCGTTGAGATTTTGAGGAGATTTTGAAAAATTATTGGAGAAGTATTAGAGAAGGGATTATCGAGACGAGACGAAAGAGTTGAAGCTCGCGTGCGGTAAGTGGACTGTACGCCGGCCATAGTTTTTCTATATTATTCTATTAAAATTATTAAATCGGGAGTGCGTGAAGCGTAGACACACGGATCTTTTCGCGCGGTTTTCGGTTCTTTATTTTTGAACTACTCTGATAAATCGATGATGGAAATCTCGTGATTAAATCGTGATAAATAAAATAATAATTATTGTGAGTTTCTCTGTGTATCGTAATACACATAATAATTAGACAGGTTACGTGAATCTCGGGTTGAGTCGTTAATAATATAAAAGGGGGAAAGATGAATAGCATTGTTGGAAAGTTTTATGTGACGGAAATAAGTTTGATATTTTTGTAAGCATTTAGATCGGCGAGGATATATATGTATACATCGCAAAGTGTAAAATTCCAATAAATATTATAATTTTTTTCTAATACGTGTACATATATTTATCGATACTTCCCCATCCAAGATAAAATCAGCAGTCCGCCATTTTCTTGTTGGCGGAACCGAACCACGTGTAGACAGGAGTGTTAGCTCTACCGATCGCCGGCATTTGAAAATTTAACTACGTAATTAGGTTCTTAGACCTGGATTAAAATAAATCGAAGCTGAATAAGGTTTGTATTATTTTACGGATAATTGGTGCGGAGGATAAGGATATTATAATAAGAAATATAATTAATATTAATAGTGACTAGCGTTCCGAGAATTCTATCATTTCGATAGAAAACGCTACGTTATAGCGTATTGCATTAGGTAACAGTCATCGGAACGTCGCCATATAAGATTTTTTGTATATTTGGGCAGACTGAAGTTAAGAATACCAGAAATCTAAGTGGGCAATATTACTATTAAATTAACTAATACTTATAATCAATACACTTTTATTAATTAGTATATGCTTAAATTAGTTACAGCACGCTTAAAATGCCAATTTCTTTTCAAATTTTGAGATTATCGTGCTGTAAAATATTTTATAGATATATTATGGAAGGTGTAACGACATTGTTATAATATACTATAATATACCAGCACCAGCTTCATTTGCTAAATTCTCCATTATATATGGAACGTCGTTTAAGTTTTGGTGGTCGTCAGACTCTTCAGCTGATTCTTCCTCTTCAGGAGGATTTTCATTATGATTAATACGTTCATTCTGTTGAAAAACTGGAATAATAAAGTTAATAGAATTCATATTAAGAGTGATAAAAAAATGTAATTTTTTTGACGAAATGTGCGCAAAGTGGCATTTTAAAGTACGGCGTGCGCAGGAATAACAGGTGTGCAGATCAATTTACTTTTGTGTGCGTGGGAATAATAGCGCGAAACCGACAGTCGACTACATGGTGAAAAGCGCGGGAAACCTCTTATGTCGACAACGTGGCGAGAAGCGCGCGACATGTAGTAGATCAACTGTGTAGTGAAGAGGCGGGGGAGTGCTCGACATCTAGAAGGTCGTCTGCGTAATAAGCTAAAAAAAGTTAAATATAATTTAATATATTGAAAGAACTATTAGTTTTGGTTATATTGCATTTTTAGTTTCTTTAAAATTTTGTAATAAAATGTTTTTGAAGTTCTATTTGTTCATTTATAAATAAAATTATGTATTTTAATTTTAATAAAATTCTGTAATAAAATTGTTTAGAATTGTTTTATTTATAGTTTATTATTTTTAGGGTAGGGAGGAGGTTATACTCACCTGCAACCCTTTCCCAACCAACCCAACTTTCAATTCACTCGTCCTCAATTCGTTGAGGGCGCAGTCACTGATCTCACTCATGATTTTAATGAGTTTTGCTCACTCCGTCAAAAAAATAGTGTTTGATACACGTGTCAAAAGTAGGTGATCCTTGCACGGGTCTTCTTGTCAAACTACATCTGTACCTAAATCACCCATTTTGCACACTTGTATCGAAAATAACTATTAGAAAATGAGTAAAGAAAGAGAAGATTTTGAGACAATTTCTTAAATGTTAATTGACACAGTAAACCTTGAAATTGAAGATAGTTTACCTGCAAAATCAAAATCTATATATGAATAAACATATAATAACAATTTGCGCTACAGTGTCTCGCAAGATCGACTCCTCGACTTTGTCGCGACGAAAACAATGTCTTAATTAAATGTTAATTAATAAACGTGTTAATTAAATAAATAACTTGTACGTAATATCAGTACGAGATACCATGTTACAGTATTGTTATTTTAAATAATGGGGAATTTATGTTTGTTAAAGTTTAACCATTTCAAAAGTAGAATTATCTTCAAATTTTAAGAATTTTTTTTCAAAAAAACCAGCGTACGAAAAAATTTGAATAAAATATGATATAGAGTTAGACAAGGACTGTAAAGAACAAAGTAATATCGTTTTCGAAGCATTAGTTTTTCTGTATTATAATTGTTGATAACTTCTCAAGAGATTTTAATAATCTAAAAAGTACCCACACAAATGGACTACTGAAAAATATGTGTACTATTCTTAAAAGGGAAGAACTTTTATTTGCCTCAATGATAGTCCAGTGGCAAGGATGTGGCGATGCTCCGTGTATCATTGTAAATGTATACCACGTTACATGTTTGGAGTGCAGTTATGCAAGAATTAGCTCACTTAAATCGAGATCGAAATTTGACTAAAGGTAGATATTGTATACTTATACAAATTGTCTTATTACAAAACAGATTAATTCACGAATATCCGTTAAAATAACATATAATTCATAATTCAGATCACTGTATTTCTAACGAATTCTTTTTAATATTGTATTTTACTAACCTCTTGCTAAGTGGTATCGTCTTAAACCTACAATGTAATTCAAAAATTGCTCCACAGTGTATTTATAATACAAGCAAGATTATTATTACACTTAAAGAAAGCATTAGTAACTTTACCATATGCATTGATTAATAAAACGATTAGTCAATCACTTCCTATACTTTCAAATTAAACTGTTTTAGCAAAATAAAATGTGTTAGTTTGTTTACAAATGTAAAACAAACAATTCCTAGGTACAATAATTAATTACAGATTTTTTTTATAATTACCTAAAATAAGCAAGAAATGATTTACTAAAATCCATTAAAATTATCAGCTTACAGAAAATTTATTTTTCTGCCCTCCGGCCGGAAAGCGGCAACTTTCCGGCCGCTGCGCGAATTGCAGTCGCCGTTTTCCGGCAACGTCGAGCAGAAAAATAGTATACACACCTTGGCCAGTAAAAAAGAAAGCCTCGGATCACATGTTCGTCCACCTCGGCTTCCAAATTTCAAATTTTTAGATTTCGTTCCATTACCGGGTGTATTGAATACATATGCATTTTTACGCGTATAAGCACGTATAAAATGGCTGAAGCAGTTCAAATTTTCAAATTTTTAGATTTCGTTCCATAACCGGGTATTGAATTCATATGCATTTTTACGCGTATAAAAACGTATAAAATGGCTAAGAAGTTCAAATTTCCAAATTTTAGATTTCGTT
>JANSJX010000478.1:0-25070 GCA_026168455.1 Theocolax elegans
TGGCAATCAGCGGACTTCGAAAGCATACGCATTCAACGTCGATGCCCGCAGGTTTAGCAGGACATTATCAAGCCATTTGACACCGCTACCCACGTTCGAGGCGGACCTTCGTTTCTCACCGTATACACACACACACATATATATATATATTGTAACGCTGCACTGGGGATCAGGGTGCAGGTTAATGAGGGTCAGCAAATACTTATTAATAAAATAGATATTTATTAAAATAATAAAAATGAATAAGGGTGGGCGCCTGCCGCGTTAACTCGCGACGAATCTCGATAACACGCGGGTTATCGGTAAATACTTGGAGCCGTGCTCCACTGCTCGTATTTCGGTTCGCTGTAGGGGAGGGGAAGGGGAAGGATGGGACGGACGGGAGGCTCGCACGCACTATCTGCGGTACTCGGCGATACCGTCAGCAGGGGAGTAAAATAGTTCACCAACCTTACTAAGTCTCCGGAACACCAGGTTGGGACGCTGTTGCTCGCTCTATCTCTCTCTCTTTCTCACACACTCGCTATCGCCTTGACTTCGAGGAACCGGACACGATATCGGGCTAGTGATAATTTAGTCCGTTCAGGACGGCGGACCGTAGAGCTCTGACTCTCGGCGTGCTCGAGAGCCCCGTGTTCGTACCGCGCGCCTGCGCAGTACGTACTCGTGCGCGGCACCTCGATCTCGCGTCGTGCGAGCGTGTCGAGTGCCGCAGTGTTCAGGCTGTATCGGTACGAATCGGCTGTATGGTGATGTATGCCGTGATGACAACCTGGTGCTGCTGCCGTCTCGGAGACGAGGTACAACCTCTTCAGGTAACTAATAGTTCTTTAGCTATTAACTGCGTTCTTCAACGGGTACGGCATGAGTTTCAGGTACGAAGCTCACCCGCCGTCGCTTGCTGCTTGAGGCCGAGTCACCCCTCTCTCTCCTCGACGACGTTGACCTCGCTGATGACTAGCCTCTTCGTCTACGGCTCTAGGTGGGTATTTAGTCGTGAGGTTTACACACATGTGTGTGTTTGTATGCGTTATTGTCCGAGATATCGGCTGTACACGTTGTTTGTGTACATTAACCTAACCTCAATTTACCCTATTATGTTCCTTGTACAGCTGTAGTAATTATATACAGCTGTACATATCTTTCCTTGTCTTTTGTCTTCTTGGCTATGGCTATTCATCCTCTTCCTTGCTCCTTACCCTATTGCTGTGTTTTGTTCTTATAAACATCTCTTTTACAGCTGTATCTTGCTTGGCGTTGGAGGTTCTTCGGCTTCCTGCCTGGGTACCACCTCATCGCCTTGGCTGCTATGCTGTGAGGCTTCGGAGGGTCCTGGAGGCTTCCTTGTGATCGCCTCCCTTGACTATCCTGTTGGCTGTGCCAGACTCGGAGGAGCCCACCTGATAATTTGAGCTCGCCCAAGATCCTCATCGCCAGGACCACCTCAGTGTTGTGTGCTGTGCTTGGGAAAGGGTTATTAGACTGTGAGGGTAGGCAGGACGTAGTTAATGTGCGGGTAGGTAATTAGGAAATAGTATATGGGTAGGTAGTATAGCTAGGGACTCGTTTAGCTTATCCGGGTAGGTAGGTGTTTGTCAGGGGTTCAGTCGCTCGCTCTTGACATGTTCAAAGCACATTGTCACAAAATATATATATATATATATATGCGGTATTCCACGTGAAGTGGTCCGATCAAAATTTTAAAATGCACCAAATTTTGGGTACACGTTGCAAATATTTTTCAGAATACAGAAAAAAATTTTTAGTTACTGGTATTTATTAGCTCAAAAGTTATTCTAACCTCAACAAGTGAACTTTTCCAGTTTTTTTCAACACTAGCTGGGTTCATCGCTATTTAACTGAAAATCTATCAACTTTTACTATACAACATTATATGTAACATTCGTTGCTAATTATGTGTAGAATTTATCCTTCTGGATTAGAATTTCTAATCTCAAGGTCAATGTTACATAAACTACATGTCAATATTCAACTTAAAAAAAGTGTAAGTTCGCCACCATTGATTCTTTCATCCAAAAGTCTAAAAGAAAGCACGGAGAAATACCTTTCAAATGGTCTGTAGCATTTTTATGGCCTTCAATTCTGTAAAAAGTTATGATAATTTAAAGAAAGACAAAAAATTCACCAAAATTAACCTGGTATTTCCCATTTAATTTTTAAAAAATTTGGTGTTTCTTTAAATTATCATAACTTTTTACAGAGTTGAAGGCCATAAAAATGCTACAGACCATTTGAAAGGTATTGCTCCAAGCTTTCTTTTAGACTTTTGGATAAAAAAATCAATGGTGGCGAACTTACACTTTTTTTAAGTTGAATATTGACATGTAGTTTATGTAACATTGACCTTGAGATTAGAAATTCTAATCCAGAAGGATAAATTCTACACATAATTAGCAACGAATGTTACATATAATGTTGTATAGTAAAAGTTGATAGATTTTGGGTTAAATAGCGATGAACCCAGATGTTGTTGAAAAAAACTGGAAAAAGTTCACTTCTTGAGGTTAGAATAACTTTTGAGCTAATAAACACCAGTACCTAAAAATTCTTTTCTGTATTCTGAAAAACATTTGCAATGTGTACCCAAAATTTGATGCATTTTAAAATTTTGATCGGACCGCTTCACGTGGAATACCCCATATGTATGGTAATGAACAATTAACTTACCAAAAATAGTAAAGTGCATATACTTAATTGTAGTATTTAGTAAAAACCTATTAAAATTTTAGATTATTTTAAACGGATCTAAATAGAACTTTACCTCCTAAAATTAATTTATTGAAGTCATCGCCAAGAGTTCTATATGTCATTAATATTTTGTACTTTTAGAGTAATAAAACTTTCTTCTTAATTAAATTAATTTTTGTATTAGTTTTAAAAAATTATTTATAATATGTTAGCGGTATATAAATAAAAACCTGTTTCTTCCATTTCTCCCGCAATTTGTAATTTGCACCCTCTTTTAAAATTTGCATTTTAATCCATAATTATATCCAATTTATTTTTCCCTTTAGTTACAGAGCCCATATATTTATTTTAATTATTATAAAAAAGGCATTCCTTAAATAACCTTTTGTATCTAATAAATACATACTTGTTTATTTAAAATATTGTTTTATATAAATATACGTAATCTACTTATTTATATATCCATACAATTTTTAAATTTGATTTGAATAATATTTAAATTAAATACTACTAAAATAATAATTTTCGAAAAACTTTTGCAATGTAATTCATATTTTATATTGCCACTGTTAAAATTTGAATTTTCTTTTGCCATTACTGTTTATAATAGAATTATCTTAAAAATGCAATAATTAATGTATTTAATTTTTAATATATTGTATATTTCACATATAGATATTTGAAAAAGTGTATGTTATACTTGATTAATATTTATTTTATCTTCGTAAAATTGTGCATATTTTTAAAAACATTACATTAAATTTTAGGTCAGTTTTTATTTTATGAGTTTTATCAGGAATAAGTAAACTAATACACATTCTTTCAAGTTATATTCACAACTTTTTTTTGCGCACGGAAAAAATACATATATTATCTATTCTTGAAAAAACAAAGAACACGTACACACACACACGCACACGCACACGCACACACACACACACACACGCACACGTACACTAACTAACAATTTAATCTGCTAAGAACAAATTCAAATATTGCCACGTGAAGTTGCTTTTAGCCCGGTCGAGATATTGCACTGAGTTTATATCTACTTTTTTGTTGGTTAATGGTTGGACGTTGTAATAATGAAATATGGAATTACTGATGTCGATTTAAATCGCATAATATTAATTAAATTAATATTTAATTTGGATTATTAATTTAAACTATTCATAAATTACAAATTGAATAGTATATGCTGTTTTTAATTTTATTACTTCCTATTTGCTTAATGGGGTGTCAGACCAAATTACAGGGATCCACGCCTTACAACATACAAATTGTATTTAAAATATTCAATTAAAAATCGGAAAAAATTAATTCTGGTAGCTCATATAATAAACAATTTTTGTGCGGTAATTATTAGTCAAAAATGGCATAAATTATTAAGGCAATCGTCATAATTAAATTATCGTTTTATCAATGACGAATCATTTTTTAATACTTTGGCATATTGCTTAAAACATGACTGTTCAGGATTTATTCAAAAGTTCATTTTTTTGTTTATAAAAAATTATAAAAAAGACCCTTTTCTAAGTGTGGCATTTCCTTGATTTTAATATCTAAATATTGGGAATGATTATGTGAGTAATGTGTGTTTTAGTACTCATCATATTTTTTATTAACAACAAAACAACTCATGGTATATGAAATTATTTATTATAAAATAGGTCGAACTTCTTAAAAATAATTAATTAGAAGGACAATAATTATTTACGGAAATACATCATAATTTCTTAATAATAAATACATTTGACGGTAATTTAAGAGCTTTGTTAACGGAGTCTGTTCAATTGAGGATGTTCCGCACACCAATCCGTCACTATGCGTGCCGTGTAGATTGGACTATTATCCTCGATAATACGGATATTTTCTAACGGGTACCGATCTGAAATATTGATTTTATATGAGAAATATATTTAGTTTACAGAAAAGAGTTTTTATAGTATATTACAATTTGTAACATTTTTTAAAATCAAACTACTTTATAAAATGGCAGTAAATTTGTCTTTTTAAATTTACTCGTGAAATTAAATAGTTATTTATGCACCAAGGGAGTAAAGTAGGCGTTTATTCCCGGGATGATAGTTACTACCCGAGCTTTAGCGAGGGTAGTAATTCATCCAAGGGAATAATCGCCTCTTACTCCCGTAGTGCATATAACATTTTTCACCCTAATCACTTGGAAAGCCACTTTATTCGACAACAATTTATTTAAACATTTCTAAATTTTTTCAATATTCTAAGATTTTTTGCTGTATTTAATTGAACAAAATTAATTTGATTTAGTATTTGTGTAGGAAAAGACTAAAATAAGTACTAATGGACAAAAAAGTAAGTCTACGGTGAATAGAATTGATCTACGAACAATAAAATGGGTCTACGGGGAATAGAATGAGTCTACGGGGAATAAAGTAAGTCTACGGGGAATAAAGTAATCAAGGGAATAAAATGCAATTTTACTCCCTCCGCAGAGGTCAATAAAGTCGACTTTTCAGATGGTTAGGGTGAAAAATACTAATAAATGTTAATAAACGGTCTTAAAACTTATTATATTCAATATTTTTGATGAAATAAAAAGAATAAAAGCAGTAATATTAATAAATCTTAAAATTTATAAAATGTATTACGTTAAAATATGACGGTGATATTGATAAAAATAAATAGAGATGATTAACTAAAGTTAAAATAAACAATATAATAATAATGTTATCAAAAGATAATAAATATGCAATTGTTACCTATATCACTGCATAATCCTCGTTAGGATAATACCGCCTTTCTCCTTTGAAATGGCATATGTAGGGTGCGAGAAAACTCATATGCCTCAAAAACCAAGTGTTTACGAAGTTTAACTCGGCCCTTCTGAGTTGTCCACGAATAATTTTGCGGCATATGGTGACATACTTCGCACGTAATCGATTCCAATCTTTTTTTAACTGCGCAACTGCAAAATGAATTTCAATTTATGATACGCGTGTGTGTGTCTATATATATATATATAAACAAGATATACGAAATATATATTTACTTACCAGATTTTCGCATGTTGAAACGATTACGTATATAAGTTTGCAGGTTATGAAAAAGAGCTAATCTCACATTTCGTGCTCGATAAAATCGATTTGTAGGATCGTAGATCAAATTTCTTCTCCAGATATACCGAACTATAGCTAATTCGTAGGTTACAAGCTCCCATCGGTCCATTGCTATTTTAATAATTCTACAAGTTATAATGGTTATCTTAAATAACGATATTTTTACAATGTTTCAATAACAATCAAAAACAATCCGTATCTACGTAAACGGAAAAATGATTATCATATGGTTTGCACGAACGTCTGAATTTGGCTACTAAAACAAAGAAGTAGGATTCTACTGGCAGAAATGGAAATTGTCTCTGTATTTTCTTTTATGTTTATCCATCAATTATTCCGAAACTACTGGACCGATTGAGGTGATTTTTTTAAATAATAGTTAATAATCCTCCGGTGATCCCATTTCACTTTTTGTAAAGATCGATGAATATTTAACTTCATTTCATACACATAGATTTATATATTTTAACCGTTATAACTCAAAAAATGTGAAATAAAAGTCAGAAAAAATTTTTTAACAGAAAAAAATATGACTACAAAAAATATACTAAAAAGTATAAAAAAATTTGTACAAAAATAAAAAGAACCCACTTTTAAAAGTCGTCCCTAAAAATTGCGGAATAATAATTTACATCAATTATTATTTCATAATTTTTAGTGCAATTTCGCGAAGTTGGTTCTTTTTTTTTCTAAAGAGATTTGACATTTGACATCAGTAATCGTTCGTCGATGTGATCATAACCAATCTTTTTTCGAATTTTGAGAATAAAAAGGTTAAAATGCCGTTCCAACCATCAGAAGCAAATTTAGCTGCTTTACGGGCGCTTTTAGAGGCAAATGTGCCTATGCAGCAAATTTTCCAACAATTAGATGTATCTATTTATACGGTTTATCGTTGGAGAAGGCGGTTCCGAGAAGCAGGCGATCAAGCAAATCAGATTGGCGATTTACGCGAAAATAATGCTAGACCAAGGAAGCTAAATGCAGAAGAAGTCGGACGTGTGCAAAGAGCGATAGAACGCGATCCTTTTCAACCCGCATATAAACTTCCAGAAAGGTTAGATTTAAATGTGTGCGCTAATACTATGAGGAAAGTTTTAAAAGAGCAGTGTAATGTAAAATTTTGTAAAGCAGCTTCAAAAACACAACTTTTTAATAGAGACAAAGCTGCCAGAATTGAATTTGCAAATAATTATATTAATCTGAATGACGAAGATTGGAGGCACACGATATTTATGGATGAAAAAACTTTTACGACTCATAAAGATGGGAGAATAGGTGTTTGGAGGCCAGAAAATGCGAGGTAATATTTATTTAATTTTGATGCAGTGTGCGTATGGCTCGATTTTATGCATTGTTTGTATTTTAAACATCGCAATTATGCCCCCGATATCGAAAAATACTATTTCGATACAGTATGCATAAAATCAGATTTTACGCATTGTTAACGTTTTTTCAAATGCGATTTTCCGCATACTGTATCGAAAAATATCGTTTCGCAACATGTGCGTTGGAAAGTTACAACCGCGTCTGACAAAAAAACACTCGGTCCGGCTTCGCCGAACCTCGCCTTTTTAGCATAGGCGGTCGTAACTGTTTACGCACTTGTTACTTGTAAAAACCGTCATATATATATATATATATATATATATATATATATATGAAATTCAGAACGAAATAAATGGAAGATTTCAACCATAAAATATTATTTTTAGCTACTAATGCGGTCGCGGCAGTATACAGCTTTTAGTTTAGTTTATTTGCTTGTGAATAATTATATCTAAATGTTATTATCCATAGATTTGATGATGCTTACTTACTGCCAAAGAAGTATAGTGGAAGAAGTACCGCTGCATTTTGGGGATGGATGTCTGGAGATGGTGTAGGAGAAATAATAGAGGTTGGCAGACATTTCAACGGACAGCGATATGTTGAAATATTAGAAGAGAATTTTCTTCCCTCAGTTCTAAGTAAGTTTATAATCAACAGTAATTTGGTTAATTGGGATTGAAATAAATTATTATTACGTACTTTTCCTGATACTTCTGTCGAAAATTATTGTAAAATTTTTACCGCGTAAAATTACCTCGTCCGTAAAATTACATTGGCATTCTATATAAAACTGCCTTTTCGGCTATCGGGATATTTCTAATCGATTACGTCAATATCACCGTCATATATTTTAACAACACATTTTATAAATTTTAAGATTTATTAATATTATTGCTTTTATTCTTTTTATTTCATCAAAAATATTGAATATAATAAGTTTTAAGTCCGTTTATTAACATTTATTAGTATTTTTAATTTCATGAGTAAATTTAAAAAGATAAATTTACTGCCATTTTATAAAGTAGTTTCTTGATTTTAAAAAATGTTAAAAATTGTAATATATTTTAAATAACTCTTTTCTGTAAACTAAATATATTACTCATATAAAATCAATATTTCAGATCGGTACCCGTTAGAAAATATCCGTATTATCGAGGATAATAGTCCAATCCACACGGCACGCATAGTGACGGATTGGTATGCGGAACATCCTCAATTGAGCAGACTCCGTTTACCTGCAAGATCACCCGATCTCAATGTGATCGAGCATGTTTGGGCCAAAATGGTAAAAGACTGGAGGCCAGGAGTTGCCAATAATAGAGGCCAGTTAATACAGAGAGTAATTGGGAGCTGGCAAGAATTGACTAATCAACCTGAGTTTTGTTTGAATTTAACAAATTCAATGCACACAAGGTTAAATAAACTTATCGAAGTTGACGGTTCATATATGAATTATTAAATTTAAATAACAATTAAAATTTTCTTAACTATGCTCTTAAATTACCTTAAAACCTTACCTTATTGTTAAGAAATTCGACGCATTTTATAATAAATATTTTCACATACCATGAGTTGTTTTGTTGAAGTTTCTTTAACAAAAAATGATGAGTACTAAAACATACATTACTCACATAATCATTCCCAATATTTAGATATTAAAATTAAGGACATGCCAGACTTAGAAAAGAGTCTTTTTTATAATTTTTTATAAACAAAAAAATGAACTTTTGAATAAATCCTGAACAGTCATGTTTTAAGCAATATGCCAAAGTATTAAAAAATGATTCGTCATTGATAAAACGATAATTTAATTATGACGATTGCCTTAATAATTTATGCCATTTTTGACTAATAATTACCGCACAAAAATTGTTTATTATATGAGCTACCAGAATTAATTTTTTCCGATTTTTAATTGAATATTTTAAATACAATTTGTATGTTGTAAGGCGTGGATCCCTGTAATTTGGTCTGACACCCCATTAAGCAAATAGGAAGTAATAAAATTAAAAACAGCATATACTATTCAATTTGTAATTTATGAATAGTTTAAATTAATAATCCAAATTAAATATTAATTTAATTAATATTATGCGATTTAAATCGACATCAGTAATTCCATATTTCATTATTACAACGTCCAACCATTAACCAACAAAAAAGTAGATATAAACTCAGTGCAATATCTCGACCGGGCTAAAAGCAACTTCACGTGGCAAAATTTGAATTTGTTCTTAGCAGATTAAATTGTTAGTTAGTGTACACGTACACGCACACACACACACACACACACACGCACACGCACACGCACACACACACACACACACGCACACACATATGCACGCACGCACGCACGCACGCTCGCGCACACACATACACACTTATATATATGACATATATATAACATATATATGACATATATATATAACATATATATATGTCATATATATATAACATATATATATGACATATACATATATATATAACATATATATATAACATATATATGACATATATACATAACATATACATAACATATATATGACATATATATATATAAAACATATATATATATGTTGAATTCTGAATTCTTAGACACGGCGGCGGCGGCGGCGGCGGCGTAATATTTATATATTATAGAGAGATATATATATGTATATATATATATTTGGGTACTTAAGGTATATTCTTTTCAGCTATCTATACGCTTATATTATTCGTAAAGGCAAACCTGATATTTTATGTTATTTCAGTTACTGAACCAACCGTTTTCTCTTACAACATTTATTATTTTTTTTTTATTTATTAAGCTTTCAAATCTTTACAGATTTATTCGCTAATTATTATTTGATACTGCAATTTATTTATAATAATTATTATTTACATTGAATTTATTTGCAATATTTATGGTTTGAATTGCAATTTATTAACAATAATTCATGTTTTCAACGACAACAAATTTTAAATTAATCTGCATTTTTTTATAATAATTCTTATTTCGATTATTAATTATTAATGTTTATAATAAAATAACCTTGTATATATTTCATTCTATAATGTGTTAACGTGTTCGCCGTACAATTGTTTATTTAATCAAAATTAAAATCGTTATTTGACTTAAATAATTTTATGCAATTGTTAATAAAATAGTGTAATTTTATGTGTGTTTTTGCCCATTAAAAAGCTATAAGAATTTAGTTACACGTGTTCATTTAAAGGAAAACAGCATATTATGATGTTAACATATTTAAATAAATAATGCATGATTAATACGAAATAAAACATATATTATTTTATTTATCCCACATTATATCCTACATCTCTACTCTCAAAATAACAACGCTCGCTACTCCCGGAGACGTAAGGCTAGTCCTAGTCAAACAAGAGCGAAAGGAACGCGAATGGTTTATTAACCATTTGCCTTCTTGTAACATTTTTTATGGTAATTGGTACAAGTCTGGACGTGACAGTTCTAAAGATTATTTTGAACAAAAGTTGTTTGTAATGTTTTTTCAAAAAAATCAATAGATTTTGAGATAAATGGCTTTAAAAATAGCAATTTTTCTAAAAAATTGAAAAATTTCCATTTTTCATGGTCGAATAACTCTTAGGCAAATTATTTTTAACACTTTAAATTTTTTTCTATCTTCTGGAAGATATTTCCAGCCTGTTCTCAAACTTTGGAGCGATTTAAAATTTTTATCCTACCACTTGACGTGAAATAGCCCATATATATATACACACACACACTTATATATATCTATACTTAAGGCATATTCTTTTCGGCTATCTATACGCTTGTAATATTCGTAAAGGCAATCCTGATATTTTATGTTATTTCAATTACTGAACCAACCGTTTTCTCTTACAACAATTATTATTTGGAACCGTAATTTAGTAATAAATATTCTTCTTTGCATTGCATTTTATTTGCAATAATTCATGTTTTCAAGTTAAAAAAAAACGCTCCTCGAGGATCGTACAGAGTAAGCAGTGATTCCAATAGTGGAATAAATTTTGTAAGTGTAATTGATTCAAAGCAGGTATCTATTCTATCCTCAGCAGTTGGCGTAACTCCCATGAAAGCTGTGAAACGATTTTCACGCAAGATACGTGAAAGAACCGAAATTCCATTTCCTTCAGCTTTTTCTATTTATAATAGAAATATGGGAGGATTAGACTTGCACGACTTCAGGTGTAAAAAATTTGCTCCAAGTATGAAATCGAAGAAATGAACCTGGCCAATTTTACTTAGAGTTTTACAATCTTCTATCACAAATGCAATAATACTTTGGAATCTTTGTAACAGCGATAACCTCAAAATGCGTTTGAGAGACTTGCGCAAGGAAGTATGCAGAGTATACTTATCGAAGAGTTCAGATTTGAGTTCCCATAAGCATGAATCAAGAATAAGATCATCCTGCACTCATAGAAGCTGTAAACAATGAACCACCAGATTTTGCATTGATTGCAATAGATATATTTGTCTTACTTGTTTTCCTCAAATACATTAAACATTCACAAAATTTCAATCAGCTTCATTTTATAAATTTAAGTAAATATAAAAAAATAAAAATACGAAAAAAAACATAAAATCATTAAAAACTAAAAAGAACATAAAATACCATAAAAGACCTCTACGTTGGTGATAGTTGGGAAACGTAGACTTGGTTTACGGCTAACAGACGTTAAATGGAAAAATTAAAAAAATTATCAAGAATAAAAATGTTTAAAATCAGCTGAAGAATGTGTATGAATTTTTTCAGATTTTTTTGAGCAAATTTTTGATTTTCCGAAAATTGTTGGTTTGCAAAATGAAAAAAAATGTTCAGAACGTTTCAGCTAATTCTAAGAACCTTTTATACTTGAAAATTTTTCCATAAAATGTTAAGTTTCAAAGAAAAAAATCAAGAACTTTTTCATCGGAATTTCGCAATAAAATGGCCATTTTGTAATGAAAAATTGATCAAATCAACTTTTGAACGATTCGTAAAGTTCAAACATTTATTCCACAGACAAAAAAGGTTAGAGAGTGCTGGCACACCGAAAACCATTCTAAAATCGAGGATAAAAAAGAAAATTTTTCAAAAATTGCATTTTTTTGTAATTTAACTGAAATTTAACAAAGTTAACAATATTTTTTTCATATTTTATCATACCATCTGAAAGAGCAGATTTCAAGCTTTCAGAATATGGGTCTCCAGATGTTTTTAGCCGGAAATCGCATGAGATATGAGGCCGCGAAGAATGGTGGCACATTCATGCCATTTGGTAATTCTAGGGTTAATATTTAAAAATATTTTTTATTTTTACATTTTTATAATTTTTTATTTTATTTAATACTTAAAAATATTTTTTTCTACTTTTACTTTTTACAATTAATATTCGAAGCATGATTAAAAGTTATCTTGCAAATAATGTAGGTAAACAATGTAGATAAAAGATAATAATTATATAAGTTATTTAAAAAAATCAAATGCTTCAGTAAATAATAAATTATGTTTTGTACATTTTAACCTAGGCTTGTTCTCTTCAATATTAATAATAATATATCTAACAAACCGACACGGTGGCGGAGTGGCGGAAACGCACCTCGGCCGGTCATGAAAGTTAAGCAGCACCGAACGCGGTTGGCACTTGGATGGGTGACCGTTCTCGGGCTTAGCTTAAATGATCGGTTAGGTGTTTTTTCACATTCCACAACGTGAGCGGGAGGTGTGAGGCATTCGGTTTCGGTGTTAAAGTCTACGCAATGTGACCTTGCCACCCAAACAGAATTGTTCTCGAATACACCGCCCTTCTCGGAGGAGGTTTTCCTAAATGGCATTTATCCCAACGGGTTTGGCCACAGGTTTTCCCTCTCTCCACGGGCATAACCCCGGGCGAATGCGAGAAGGTGGGGTAAAGAGGGGGTAAAAATTGGAAATGGATTGAAATGGAATAAAGGTGTAGGGGATACGTAAAAACCTGTAAAAAGGTGTACGTGGAAACTACCAAAAAAAATTTTAAATATAAATAATTTTTAATATATCTAACAAGGGCTAACTGCTATCTAGGCAAGGGCTTTAACTGCTATCTAATAGCAGTAAAAAATACTTCCAATTCGGTCGCTTATAACTCAAAAACAAATAAAGATAAACAATCGAACCAAAAACCGAAAGAAAGTTGAGTTCAAGTAGATATGGTTTAAAAAAAAGTAATAAAAAATAAGAAATTGAAGATTATTAAGCCAAAAGAAACAATAAATTTTTCATATTAAATTTTGGCTTAATAATCTTCAATTTCTTATTTTCTTCATAACTTTGCTTCAAATTAAGCAATTTGAGCTTCTTTTTTTTAAACCATATCTACTTGAACTCAACTTTCTTCCGGTTTTTGGTTCGATTGTTTATCTTTATTTGTTTGTGAGTTATAAGCGACCGAATTGGAAGTATTTTTTACTGCTATTATTATTGGATGTCGAATAACTTCCGTAAAAGTGGCCATTGGCAAGAGATAACTTGGCTTTCTTCATATTTTTATATTATAAAAGACATACCAAAGTTAGGATGAGATCCGTTTCCCGGAGGTCATGTACTTCCCTTGTAAGTTAATTATTTGTAATTTGTACATATTATGTTAAAACGAAAAAATATTAAATCTGTACTAGAAAATATCTATTTTTATAATTAGATGATCATTGTTTATTATAGAAAAGTATTTCTTTTAAATGAATATTTAAATATTAGTGTGTGTCTGTGGGTAATACGTGTAAAAGAATAACAAATGTATAATCATGTGAAAATTACAATATTTTGAATGAATTAAAAATGTGTGTTATGAATCTTGAAAATAATTTATAAGTATTCACCATTTTTCTATTTTTAATGAAAATACCGTTAGTAATACTAAAAAACAATTTTATAGTAGAGAAAAAGTATAATACTACAATACTAATAACTATGTAACTTTTATAATTGTTATATTAAGTACATAAACGTAAATAGTATATAACCAAAATGTATTGGTATTAGTCTGGAAAGTGAAAATCGTGTATTGATTTTAAATGTATGATTTCATAATGGTTATATTAATGTTTAGAATTTAATTATATGGTTAGCGGTACAAGAAATAATTGAAATGTAATTTGTATTATGCATTTTTTTATAGTATACGATTTATGACCGACGCGGTGGCGGAGTGGTGGAACCGCACCTCGGCCGATCGCGAAAGTTAAGCAGCGCTGAGCGCGGTTAGTACTTGGATGGGAGACCATTCTCGTGCGGCTTTCGTGATCGGTTAGGTGTTTTTCACATTCCACAACGTGAGCGGGAGGTGTGAAACATTCGGTTTCGGTGTCAAGGCCTACGCAATGTGACTTTGACACCCAAAAAGAATGTTTCGAATACACCGGCCATCTCGGGTGAGGTTTTCCCTGCTTCACAGGTTTCCCTCATCCACGGGCATAACCCCGGGCGAATGCGAGATGGTGGGGTTTTTAAGGCAGGGATAAAGCACCCACACATAGGTGGTAGGTGAACACCGTTAAAGTCCCCTAGGGGATAAACGGTAGGAAGTGCCAGGAAAAAAGAGGGCACAAAAATAAATAAATAAAAAAAAATAGTATACGATTTATACATTGTAATGCTATATAATCATATAAATGACAATTTTTTAACAATGTCATTTTCTCTCACCTTTAATTTTAATACTTATGCGAGTTCACTATTAGTATTGAGCTATATCAACTTAAAATTTAGTTAGTTAAAATAATTAATAGGATCGTCTATGACAGGTTTTATTGATTGGCATTGATAAAAAATTTATTTATTATGTCTATATTGTTAAAATTCCATAATTGTATATGATTATAGGATACTGTTCCTGAGCAAGCTTTAAGCATTTTTAAACGACTTTTATTTAGGCCGAAATCCAAAGCTCCTTTCCCAAATTCATTACAATCTTTCGCTAGTACATTGCACTTTTATTCACCGAAAGCGTACAACTATGTCCGCAATTGCTTCATGAAAAATTTACCTCATCCAAACACAATAAATAAATGGACATAAAAAATAAGTTGTACTTCTGGAATCAACAAAATTAGCATCGATTGTGTTGCAAGGAAAGTTGAATGAATGAAAGAAATGGACCGATATTGTACGGTTTTATGTAATTTAGTAATGGGTGAAATGAAAATAAGAAAAAAATTGATATTTTGAACGGAAATGAGTATGGATATATTGACATCGGAGAAGGTGTTAATAATGATGTGATGCCAGAGGCTGAAAATGTTTTAGTATTGATGTTAGTATGCGAAAATGGCAATTGGAAAATACCTATATCATTTTATTTTATAAATTCACTAACAGGAGAAGAAAAGGCACAAATTGTAAAAGAAAATTTAATTGAATTACATCAAACAGGAGTGTCAGTGACCTCTTTAACGGTTGATGGACTGCAAACTAATATAAGTATGTGCAAGTAATTGGGAGCTGCAGTTTCTAACCAGATTTCAAATAAATTATTTTTTGCACATCCAGTCTCTGGAAACCCAATATATATAGTTTATGATGGATGTCAATGCTTAAGACTAGTTAGAAATTGTTTTGCTACAACAGATTTAGTTGGTGCGGATGAAAACTTAATTTCCTGGTTATTTTTGGAAATGTTAGTCGATTTTCAGGAAAAAACTGGTGTTCATCCAGGAACGAAAATTCGAAGATAGCATATCGATTATGAGCAAAATAAAATTAATGTTAAGTTAGCTGCTCAGACTCTTAGTGAGAGTGTCAGCACTGCTTTAAAATATTTAAAAGAAACGAAAATTTGTCAGAGATTCATAATTCTGACGGAACAGCACGATTTTGTTCAATAATAAATGATGCTTTTGACATTCTAAACTCAAGAGAATTATATTCCAAAAATAAATCAAAAGAAGGCATTATCTCTAAAAACATTAATAAAATACGAAAAAAAGTTTATTTTATAATTGAATATATTACAGGCTTAAAAATTTATGATGGTACATGGGTTATTAATTGTAGAAAAAAACAGGTTTTTTGGGATTGATTATTTCGCTGAAAAATGTTTTTGGTATATATGATACTTACATTAAAAATTATGATGGATATTTACTAACGTATAAACTATCTCAGGGTCATCTAGAAAATTACTTTAGCGCTGTCAGGAGCAAAGGGGGTCATAATAATAACCCAACTTGCTTTCAATTCATTTGTATATTTAAAAAATAACTTATTCACGCAGATGTAAAGGGTTAAAAAAGTGCGAATTGTATCACCTTAGATAACACTGAAATTCTAAAGATTTCGTCTAGTAATTATGCGATTTCCAATGAAAATAATAATTTAGTTAATATAAGATAACAGCCAAACTCTAGACAATTGCATGTAAGCTTAATTTTGAATTATTTAGTTATAAATATTTTTTATTGTTAATCTTCATACAAGTATAGGTAAAAGTTTTCTATTATAAAGCTACTAATAAAAATCAAAGAATTATTAAATTTATTTTATATAAACTTATCCAATATAATAATTCTTATACGATTCACTGATTCAAGTAAACTCTGTAAAATAATTCAGAATGTGTAACGGCATTTATATGTATTCTTTCATTAGTATACTCTTGTATAAAAGTTTATTTTTCATTATTTTTTAAAAATAAAAAAAATATTAACCGAACTTTTAGAACAAATATTTCAATATTCAATATTCCTATATATTTAACTACTTTAGTAATGGTTATAGAAATAACTGTCAGACACTCGAGTGACACTTGCAGGTATTCTTAGTTTTGTTAATTAATTATAAATGTTATTCATTGCTATTTTTCATGAAAGTATAGAACGAAGTTGTCTACAGTAAGCTACTAATAAACAACAAAGAAATATTAAATGTAATTTTAAATAAACTTATCCAGTATAATAATTCTTATATGACGACTGATGCAAGTAAACTTTGTAAAATATTTGTATACATTTGTATGTATTCTTTAATTAGTATACCCTGTTGAAAAAACCTCATATAAACCTATAAAAAAAAATTTTTTATCGTACTTCATGTGGCTTTTGCACCCGGAGTTTGCGATAGAATGCTATACATTATTTAATACGAATCGGAAAGAATAAGCTTATAACTATAGGCTTCATAATGAACACCTCATAAAATGCGATAAAAATAAATTTGTTTATAAGGTTTTATAGGAATAAACGTGTAACATAAAAGAGCATAAAATAGTTTATCGGAGTATATCGGGTACACATTTATATTTAAATATTTTGTATTTATATTTACCGGGCATTATAAGGATTTGCCACTTTTCACGTACTTATATATCAATGCTTTTTCACTCTAAAGCTTATAGTATTTTATAATGAAAAACCCGAACATGAATGAATTATCTATAGTTCTATTTCAGGTAATACAAAATAATATATTCTTAACAAGTGGATTTCTATCGGGATTTTAACAGTTATTGTCTTATAGAGCATACAAAAATATAAGGTTAAATAGGACGTTTCACAATAACGCCAAGTAACGGCTATATGACCTTACCAGCATATTTCAATATTATATAACAACTTACCTGGTACCTTTATAGGGATTTATGACGATCGACGCATGAAATGGGCGGCTTGCCTAACGCATCGTACATGGCTTTGCCAGTTAAAAAGTAACCGCTATTGAATCGCTTATCGCATTTTATGAGGTATTGCTGTATTAACTATTTACAACGAATAGGCATGTATCTGCATTACAAATAATTAATGATTTTGCATGATGGCAATTTATCGGGTTGAATAGGAAATTTCACTATAAAGGCGAGCATTATTTATCCGAATCTACCGGTATATTCTAATATTGTCAAGCAACCTATGTAGTTTGTTTATAGGGTTTAATCAGTATTATCACATAAATAAGCGGTTTGATTACAGGATCTTATCGGTTACGCCTGTCGTAGAAGCAACCGCTATTGAATCGTTTATCGTATTTTATGAGGTATTGCTGTATTTACCATTTACAACGAATAGGCATGTATCTGGATTACAAATAATTAATGATTTTTCATGATTGCAATTTATCGGTTTGAGTAGGAAATTTCACTATAAAGTCGAGCATTATTTATCCGAATCTACCGGTATATTCTAATATTGTCAAGCAACCTATGTGATTCGTTTATAGGGTTTAATCAGTATTGTCACATAAATCAGCGGTTTGATTACAGGATCTTATCGGTTACGCCTGTCGTAGAAGCAACCGCTGTTGAATCGTTTATCGTATTTTATGAGGTATTGCTGTATTTACCATTTACAACGAATAGGCATGTATCTGGATTACAAATAATTAATGAATTTACTTGATTGCAATTTATCGGGTTGAATAGGAAATTTCACTATAAAGTCGAGCATTATTTATCCGAATCTACCGGTATATTCTAATATTGTCAAGCAACCTATGTGATTCGTTTATAGGGTTTAATCAGTATTGTCACATAAATCAGCGGTTTGATTACAGGATCTTATCGGTTACGCCTGTCGTAGAAGCAACCGCTATTGAATCGTTTATCGTATTTTATGAGGTATTGCTGTATTTACCATTTACAACGAATAGGCATGTATCTGGATTACAAATAATTAATGATTTTGCATGATTGCAATTTATCGGGTTGAATAGGAAATTTCACTATAAAGGCGGGCATTATTTATCCGAATCTACCGGTATATTCTAATATTGTCAAGCAACCTATGTGATTCGTTTATAGGGTTTAATCAGTATTGTCACATAAATCAGCGGTTTGATTACAGGATCTTATCGGTTACGCCTGTCGTAGAAGCAACCGCTGTTGAATCGTTTATCGTATTTTATGAGGTATTGCTGTATTTACCATTTACAACGAATAGGCATGTATCTGGATTACAAATAATTAATGAATTTACTTGATTGCAATTTATCGGGTTGAATAGGAAATTTCACTATAAAGGCGGGCATTATTTATCCGAATCTACCGGTATATTCTAATATTGTCAAGCAACCTATGTGATTCGTTTATAGGGTTTAATCAGTATTGTCACATAAATCAGCGGTTTGATTACAGGATCTTATCGGTTACGCCCACGTAAAAAAAATTTATAAAGTTTTTATAAAAATTGTATAAAATGGATTCTATACAATTTGTATAAAAAATTGGTCTTATAAAAACTTTATAAAATTTTTATAAAAAAGATTGGCTTTCATAAAAAATATATTTTTATTAAATTTTTAAATAAATACCACACTTTAAAGCACATTTTAAAGAAATTTACATACAAAAACGCGGTTCACTTTAGGCTAAATATAAATTGAAACATTTTAAAATAGAAAAAGATAAATAATAAAGTAATTAAAAACGTTCGAGATAAGTTTTAAAATTTTTTTACGGTATTTTATAGGATGGGAAAAGTTTGTGAACTTGGGGAAACGTATTGCGCAACTTGGGAAAGTTTGTGAAAATTGGGAAAATTTTTGCAAAACTTAAATGTTAAAGATTTGGGAATAAACATATATAACCTTAAAAACAGAACTGCAAAATTCATCAGCTGGCAGCGGTGGCGATGGGTGACTCGTACCGACGCTTCTACACACGGAGAAGCTGTTGATCGTACCTTTAAAATCGTCTAACCTGCAACAAAAATATTACAAAAACACAAAGTATCTAATGTACTCAATCGCTAAGTTTTTAAAAATTAAGAGAAAGGAGGACTTATCTGATCAAAAGTGTAGACGGAGTTTAATCTTCAGGTCTCAATATTCCGGCTCTCCCCTCACCGAGACTGAATTTTAAATTCTCAAAATCGATAATATTCCATGCTGGTCAATTGACGCACCACATATATCTAGGTTAAAAGTACGACTTCCGCGACGAATTTAGTGGTAAACTGCTTGATTAAGTAAAATACGACGGTAAACGTTTCGCGCTGCACTAAGCTCACAGGAATAAGACATCAAACTGAAGTTGGTTAGATTTCAAACTGAAGTTGGCTTTTTTCTCTATCATCAATTCAATTTATACAATTTTTATAAAAACTTTATAAATTTTTTTCACGTGGGCGCCTGTCGTTGAAGCAACCACTATTGAATCGTTTATCGTATTTTATATGAGGTATTGCTGTATTTTCTATTTACAACGAATAGGCATGTATCTGCATTACAAATAATTTATGATTTTGCATGATTGCAATTTATCGGGTTGAATAGGAAATTTCACTATAAAGGCGGGCATTATTTATCCGAATCTACCGGTATATTCTAAAATTGTCAAGCAACCTATGTGGTTCGTTTATATGGTTTAATCAGTATTATCACATAAATGAGCGGTTTGATTACAGGATCTTATCGGTTACGCTTGTCGTAGAAGCAACCGCTATTGAATCGTTTATCGTATTTTATGAGGTATTGCTGTATTTACCATTTACAACGAATAGGCATGTATCTGGATTACAAATAATTAATGATTTTTCATGATTGCAATTTATCGGTTTGAGTAGGAAATTTCACTATAAAGTCGAGCATTATTTATCCGAATCTACCGGTATATTCTAATATTGTCAAGCAACCTATGTGGTTCGTTTATAGGGTTTAATCAGTATTGTCACATAAATCAGCGGTTTAGTATTACAATAAACACGGAATAGTTGATTAAATTTTTGGCGCGATATTTGTATTTCTCAAGTGGCTTTGGTGTTACTAAGAACACATAGAAATATTGGACAATGGAAATATTTTTTCTAAAAATAGGTTAATATGTTTTCATATTAGAAAAATAATGAAGTATAAACTTTATTACAAGAGAATGCTAAATAAAGAATACATACCAATTCCGTAACGTATTCTGAATTATTTTAAATGTTAACATGAATCATCGAATCATATAAAAGATTAACAAAATTGGATTACTTTATTGAAAATTAAATTATTATTTCTTTCCCTAGCGGAAATAATCATATGCGAATAATGTTTATAAATACTTAATAAAAGTTATTAGCTTTTATTAGATTTTCATAATACTTTATAAAGTGCGGATTTTGGACTGTAGAAATAATTTAAAAAATTTGGTGATGTTTATAAGATTTTGTTTAGTTGTTTTTAAAATTTCGTAAATATTTCTAAGCTTTATTTTAGGTTTTATTAGATTTTTGTATTTCGAAAATATCGTGAAAAACGATAAAATGACACTAATAGTAACTGTTGCATTTTCCTATATTTAACTGTTTTTAGCTGTTTCTAAGTGATGTATGCAAAAAAAATAAAACTATTAATAAAAGATTGCTATTGGTAAATATTCATAAAAATTCTAAATACTTATTTACTGTATATAATAATTTAAAAAAGTTATTAGTAGTTATTAGCTTTTTTAAACTCGCACATTTCTTTTACTTTTGAAAAAACCTAAAAGCTAAAAAAACCACTATCTTTACTTTCATGAAGAATAACATTGAAAATATTTATAATTAAAGGGCACAAAATTAAGAATACCTGCAAGTGTCACTCGAGTCTGACAGTTATTTCTATAACCATTACTAAAGTAGTTAAATATATAGGAATATTGAATATTGAAATATTTGTTCTAAAAGTTCGGTTAATATTTTTATTTTTAAAAAATAATGAAGAATAAACTTTTGTACAAGAGTATACTAATGAAAGAATACATATAAATGCCGTTACATATTCTGAATTATTTTACAGAGTTTACTTGAATCAGTGAATCTTATAAGAATTATTATATTGGATAAGTTTATATAAAATAAATTTAATAATTCTTTGATTTTTATTAGTAGCTTTATAATAAAAAACTTTTACCTTTACTTGCATGAAGATTAACAATAAAAAATATTTATAACTAAATAATTCAAAATTAAGATTACATGCAACTGTCTAGAGTTTGGCTGTTATCTTACAAACATTACTAATTAACTTAAACATAGACGTAGTATAAACTTTGAATATTTTGTTTATAAGTTATGTTAATATTTTTCCATATTTCAATAATTAAAAAGAAAAACTTATTTTACAAGAATATACTAATTGAATTACTTTTTAACAAGAGCATAGTGTATATATATGAGTATATGTAAAATATTACTCACTCAGAGCTATTAATTATTGCTATTAATTAGTTTTATAATTTAGAGCACATTCAAATTGAATTAAAATTATTGTTTTCCAGATCTGTTTTGTCCTTGGACGAAGAATATTCTTTGTATTTGAAAATATACTGAAAATTAACATGTAATTGAGTTCGATTTGATGTCTGAAAAGAAAAGAATTATTATATTGGATAAGTTTATATAAAATAAATTTAATATTTCTTTCATGTTTATTAGTAGTATATCATAGAAACTTCTATCTTTATATGCATGAAGAATAACAATGAAAAACATTTATAACTAAAGGTTACAAAACTAAGAATACATGAACGTGTCACACGAGTATCGCTGCAGCATTAATAAATTAAGTATACTTATGTAATTCGTATTATTGTTGGCGCAGCCGATACAACCCGATAGGCCGTCTGTCCCTTCCATGCGTCGAATCTCGTAAAACCTTATAAAAGAACTGTATTGGTTGGTTTAAAATTATGGAATTTAACGGTAGACACCGATAGCCGTTAGTGGACAATATAGCGAAAAACCTTATAGAACCTTATTAATTCAATGCACACGAATACGTCAAATACTCGAAAACCCGATACATGCCTATTTGTTATAAATAATAAATACGGAATTGCCTGGTAGAATGCGATTAGCGATTTGATTAGATTTGTTATTGCTGGCGCAGCCGTTAGTACCCGATAGGTCGTATGCCCAATACATGCGTCCATCCTCGTAAAACCTTATAAAAGAACTGTATTGGTTGGTTTAAAATTATGGAATTTAACGGTAGACACCGATAGCTGTTAGTGGACAATATAGTGAAAAGCCTTATAGAACCTTATTAATTCAATGCACACGAATACGTCAAATACTCGAAAACCCGATACATGCCTATTTGTTATAAATAATAAATACGGAGGTTACCTGGTTGAACGCGATTAGCAATTTGATTAAGATTGTATTTATGGATGTCTTAGCTCATACGATCCGATAAACGAACCGCCCATTTATTTTGTTGATCATCATATTGTACTATAAAATGTTTTTTTCTTTTGTGAGGTTTATCTTATAAAATACTATAAACATTTATTGTATAGTATGGTATGAGGTTTTTGCACCCGGAATTCCTTATAGACTCGAATTATATACCTACTATTAGAAAATAAAAAAGATATAAACATATACAGTATTTCCATGATAAGAGCTTATTAAATGAACTATAATCTTTTCATAGTCATTTCTTTCATTATAGAACCCGATTAATATTTTCTTGGATGCACTTGTGTAATTCATGTAGTAAAACACCTATACAGGCTTATAATTTTTCAATCAATTTATTACGATATATGCCGATTCTGAATTCATATTGGTAAAGTGAATAGATTTCTATAAATAATTATATGAGCATATCTCTATAAAAGCCTATAAGTTTAATAGTCTCATAGAAACTGATATATCTTTTACCAGGTAAAACTTATAAAAACTAAATTTCGGAACTTGTGATTCGTAGTTGTGAGGATTTCATTATAGGTACCGATAAAAAAGAAATCGCCCGATATATTACTATAAAATTTTTATCGGCACCCCGATTCAATGAGCCATTATTTTATCGGATTTTATAAGGTCTTTTCAACAGGGTACATTTGTTAGATAAGTTTTGCTTCGTTATTCTTCAAATAGTTAAATATAGTAACCTGACTATTAGAAAAAATATTTCAATTATACAATATTTTTATGTATTCTTAGTTTTGTGCCCATTAGTTTCAAATGTTTTTCATTAATATTCTTCATGCATATAATGATAGAAGTTTGTATTACAAACTACTAATAAATATCAAAGAAATATTAAATATTTCTATATTTAAGTGATTTATTAATGGTTATAGAAATAACTGTAAATAATTATAAATATTTTTCAATGTTATTCTTCATGAAAGTAAAGATAGTGGTTTTCTACAGTGAGCTAGTAATAAACACCAAAAAGAAATATTAAATTTAATTCTCAATAAGTAATCCAATTTTGTTAATCTTTTATATGATTCGATGATTCATGTTAACATTTAAAATAATTCAGAATTTGTTACGGAATTAGTATGTATTCTTTATTTAGCATTCTCTTGTAATAAAGTTTATACTTCATTATTTTTCTAATATTAAAACATATTAACCTATTTTTAGAAAAAATATTTCAATTGTACAATATTTCTAAGTGTTCTTAGTAACACCAAAGCCACTTGAGAAATACAAATTTCGCGCCAAAAATGTAATCGACTATTCCGTGTTTATTGTAATACTAAACCGCTCATTTATGTGACAATACTGATTAAACCCTATAAACGAACCACATAGGTTGCTTGACAATATTAGAATATACCACGTTATTTAGGCTGCTTCCAACAAATGCGATGTCGTTGAAATGTTTTCCGTTAGCTCGAACAACCAGAATCCGGCTCGAAGGACCAAAATGTATCGGTTGTTACCAATACAAAATCGTGTAACGAGGAGAGGCCTTGAAATAAGTAAAGTTTTTTGATATTCCTCTCTCGTATGCTATTTTATTTTAGCTGGTGTACATCCGCGACTAGACGGTTGGACCGTTCGTAGTCGACTGACTAATTCGATGCGCTGTGGTCGCGTGTTACAAAAAATTAACGCTAGTTGGCGCTTTACATTACCATAGCGTAGCATAAACATGCATATTTGTGTAATAGTGAAATATATCGCATTATATCATATATAAACTTACGAATAAATTATTCTAAGTACAATATATGTAATTTAATGTAAGTCAGCCGTGAAACTTG
>JANSJX010000479.1:0-25069 GCA_026168455.1 Theocolax elegans
AACGATCATCGCCAAAAGTTCTATGTCATTAATATTTTGTACTTTTAGAGTAATAAAACTTTCTTCTTAATTAAATTAATTTTTGTATTAGTTTTAAAGAATTATTTATAAAATTTTAGCGCTATATAAATAAAAACCTGTTTCTTCCATTTCTCTCGTGATTCGTAATTTGCACCCACTATCAAAATTTGCGTTTTAATCCATAATTATATCCAATTTATTTTTACTATGCAGAGTCCAAATATTTATTTTGATTATTATAAACAAATTCATTTCTTAAATATCCTTCTGTTTCTAATAAATACATACTTGTTTATTTAAAATATTGTGTTATATAAATATAAATTATCTACACACTTATATATCCATACAATTTTGAAATATTAATTTAAAAAATATTTAAATTAAATGCTCCTAAATTAATAGTTTTTGAATATCTATTCAAATGTAATTCGTATTTTATATTGCCACTGTTAAAATTTGAATTTTCTTTTGCCTATACTGTTTATAATAGAATTATCTTAAAAATGCAAGAATTAATATATTTAATTTTTAACCCATTGTATATATCATATGGATATTTGGAAAAGTGTATGTTATACTTGATTAATATTTATTTCATCTTCAAACAATTTTGCATTTGTATTTAAAGCATTACATTGAATTTTAGATCCGTTATTATTATTGAGTATACGTTTAAAAATTTTATGAGTTTTATCAAGAATGAGTAAACAAATACACATTCTTTCAAGTTATGTTCACAACTTTTTTTTGCCCACGGAAAAAATACATATATTATGTATTCTTGAAAAAACAATTTTAAAATATATATATATATATATATATATATATATATATATATTGTATAAATATTCCGCCGCACGCACACACACCCACATACATACATACATATATATACATATATATGGGCTATTTCACGTCAAGTAGTACGATGAAAATTTTAAATCACTCCAAAATTTGAGAACAGGCTGGAAACATCTTCCAGAACATACAAAAAAAATTTAAGTGTTAAAAATAATTTGCTTAAGAATTATTCAACCATGAAAAGTGGAAATTTTTCAATTTTTTAGAAAAACTTCAATTTTTAAAGCCATTTATCTCAAAATATGTTGATTTTTTTGAAAAAACATTACAAACAACTTTTGTTTAAATTAATCTTTAGAACTTATCTACCCTGGTTACATTTCTTAATTTTGAAATCTCGAAGAGATAGAACACCCGGACATATTGAATATCAAAAAAAGGCTACCACACCATAATCGATTTTAATCTAACACCTCTCAAAAGTTCACATTTTTCGCGAGCTTTCGAATGGCTTGGGTTAGCTTATTGGCCAAGACCGCTGTTGTAAGTTATGACTCATAAACCTCATAAAATCACTAATTTTCACGTATTTTAGGACATAACTTACACCAAAGGTGTAATATATATAATATATATATATGTGGTAATGAACAATTAACTTACCAAAAATAGTAAAGTGCATATACTTAATTGTAGTATTTAGTAAAAACCTATTAAAATTTTAGATTACTTTAATCGGATCTAAATAGAACTTTACCTCCTAAAATTAATTTATTTAAGTCATCGCCAAGAGTTCTATATGTCATTAATATTTTGTACTTTTAGAGTAATAAAACTTTCTTCTTAATTAAATTAATTTTTATATTAGTTGTAAAGAATTATTTATAACATTTTAGCGGTATATTAATAAAAACCTGTTTCTTCCATTTCTCCCGTAATTCGTAATTTGCACCCTCTTTCAAAATTTGCGTTTTAATCCATAATTATATCCAATTTATTTTTCCCTTTAGTTACAGAGCCCATATATTTATTTTAATTATTATAAACAAAGGCATACCTTAAATAACCTTTTGTTTCTAATAAATACATACTTGTTTATTTAAAATATTGTATTTTAAACAAATATATGTATCTATGTATGTACTATGGACTCTGGAATCATATATATATATATACATATATATATGTATGCCCATATAAGGGGAGTGAAAAATTTTTATACACAGCGGCATATATTAGAACCCTGAAATCTTATACCGAACGGCGGCAAACTATTTATATCGCCTTAAAAATTAAACAGTTTCACACAACACCTTGGAGGTATTGCTATAGTGCTTTGGTTTTATACCAAAAATTTAATTTTTTTTTTAATACGATTATAATTTATAAATAAAAGTTTTTACCAAACTTTAGTGTAATGAAATCAGAATAAAAATAATAAAAATAATAGAGACATATTAAATGTCAACTGTAAATTTTAGACTATATGAATTCTTATAAAGCTTAAATTTTATTTTAATAATTATAAATGTTAATAAAAAATTAACTTAACAAAAATAGTAAAGTGCATGTACTTAATTGTAGTATTTAGTAAAAACTTATTAAAATTTTGGAGTATTTTAAGCGGATCTAAATAAAACTTTACCTCCTAAAATAAATTTATTCAATGACGAAGGATCATCGCTAAAAGTTTTATGTCATTAATATTTTGTACTTTAAGAGTAATAAAACTTTCTTCTTAAAAATAATAAATTTTTGTATTAATTTTGTCACTGTTAAATTTTGAATTTTCTTTTTCCATTACTATTTATAATAGAATTATCTTAAAAATGCAATAATTAATGTATTTAATTTTTAACCCATTGTATATATTCGTATTCGTAATTTGCACCCTCTTTCAAAATTTGCGTTTTAATCCATAATTATATCCAATTTATTTTTACTATGCAGAGCCCAAATATTTATTTTGATTATTATAAACAAATTCATTTCTTAATTATCCTTCTGTTTCTAATAAATACATACTTGTTTATTTAAAATATTGTGTTATATAAATATACGTAATCTACTTACTTATATATCCATACAATTTTTAAATTTTGATTTGAATAATATTTAAATTAAATACTACTAAAATAATAATTTTCGAAAAACTTTTGAAATGTAATTCGTATTTTATATTGCCTCTGTTAAAATTTGAATTTTCTTTTGCCATTACTGTTTATAATAGAATTATCTTAAAAATGCAATAATTAATGTATTTAATTTTTAATTAATTGTATATTTCACATATAGATATTTGGAAAAGTGTATGTTATACTTGATTAATATTTATTTTATCTTCGTAAAATTGTGCATATTTTTGAAAACATTACATTAAATTTTAGGTCCGTTTTTATTTTATGAGTTTTATCAGGATAAGTAAACTAATACACATTCTTTCAAGTTATATTCACAACTTTTTTGTGCGCACGGAAAAAATACATATATTATCTATTCGTGAAAAAACAAATAACACGTGCACACACACTTATATATATGACATATATATGACATATATATAAAACATATATATATATATGTTGAATTCTGAATTCTTAGATACGGCGGAGGCGGCGGCGGCAGCGAAATATTTATATATTATAGAGAGATATAACATATATATATGACATATATATATATAACATATATATATAACATATATATATAACATATATATATGACATATATATAACATATATATATGACATATATATATAACATATATATATATAACATATATATATAACATATATATATGACATATATATATAAAGCATATATATATATATGTTGAATCCTGAATTCTTAGACACGGCGGCGGCGGCGGCGGCGAAATATTTATATATTATAGAGAGATATATATATGGGAAGGAACGAAAGTCTGCCTCAAACGTAGGTAGCGGCGTTAAGTGGCTTGGTGATGGTGAAAAATAATAATATAATTTTCGTTGGGACGCGACAGGAGATTTTCGTAACTTTCTTTTAATCGCGTCGAGTGTGCTATTGGCAGACTTGCGTTATCATTTCCATTCTGAAGCAGTACTGCCTTGAGACTCCGTTTTGAAGAGTCTATAAACAATCTCCATTTGCATCAATCCGCAGGCAATCTAGAATTTTGATTATTTATCCATCGATCGCGAGAGAGAATGCACATAAGTATACTATATATCTATATATGGGTTAATAGTAGTAACAATCAATGATATACACGCGAACAAAGGCGTGTATAGTATAGAACGGTGAATTTTAGGTGGGGTGAGGCACTTATTAAATTTTCGATATCTCTAGTCCTCGTCGAGTAAATACTATTAGTAAATACTATTTGACCTCCGGGAAACGAATCTTATCCTAACTTTGGTATGTCCTTTCTAATATAAAAATATAAAGAAAGCCAAGTTATTCCTTGCCAACAGCCACTTTTCCGAAAGTTATTCGACATATAATAATAATAGCAGTAAAAATTATTTCCAATTTAATAGCTTAAAAATCGGAAACAAATAGAGATAGACTCTCAAACCACAAACCAGAAGAAAGTTGAGTTCAAGTACATATGGTTTGAAAAAAAGAAGTTTAAATTGCTTAATTTGGAGAGAAGTTATAAAGAAAATAAGAAATTGAAGAAAGTTTAACCAAAATTTAATTTGAAAAATTTCTTATTTTCTTCATAACTTCTCTTCAAATTAAGCAATTTAAACTTCTTTTTTTCAAACCATATGTACTTGAACTCAACTTTCTTCTGGTTTGTGGTTTGAGAGTCTATCTCTATTTGTTTCCGATTTTTAAGCTATTAAATTGGAAATAATGTTTACTGCTATTATTATTATATGTCGAATAACTTTCGGAAAAGTGGCTATTGGCAAGGAATAACTTGGCTTTCTTTATATTTTTATATTAGAAAGGACATACCAAAGTTAGGATAAGATCCGTTCCCGGAGGTCAAGTACTCCCGTTGTTAGTAAGTGTCTTTACATTTCGAAATAATAATTTAATAAACAAATTCGATTGGAAAAATAATACACTGAAAGCTTTATTAGTTGAATTTGTTGGCGGTTATCCATGGGAGCTTTGAAGATTTCTGGTGTGTGGGTGATGTAGGTCCCTTGTTGACGGTAACGGTAAGTTATCGACTGATATATGTGTGATGGCGATTGGTCGTTGACGATCTCGTCTCGGTCATCGTTACCATCGGTGAACGTCTGATAGGTGGATGTCGTGTTTACCATGGAGTATATGTTACTAATATCGAAAATCGTCCATTTCCCCGAAAATAATACGTTTTTGATTATAAAGCATGCACAATTTATGGATGTCAAATACAACTTCGCGCAGTTTTCGACCTATAGTGAATATTATTAGTATTAATAATAAATAAACATTTAATATTGATTTCAATGGTGTAGTCTATGGTGGGTATCAAGAGGAGATTGAGTAGACCGATCTATAATCGGCGCGTTGATATAACCTCGTTCCCACTCCTCCAGCATTCAAGATATGCATTTAGTCGGACTTTATAATCGCATTTTAGGATCTACCCATCACCAGCTATCTATGTACGCAAATATATATGGGATATTCCACACGAAGTGGTCCGATCAAAATTTTAGAATGCTCCAAATTAGAATAACTTATGAACAAATAAATTCTAGTATCTAAAAATTTGTTTCTGTATTCTGAGAAATATTTGCAATGTATACCCAAAATTTGGTGCATATTAAAATTTTGATCGGACCAGTTCACGTGGGATACCCCATATATATATGTTAAGACATAATATATGTAAATATCAGGGCAGGACCTGGAAGGGGCTCTAAATTAAATTAAACGGACCACATCATCGCGACTCTTCCAGAAGTTCTTATGCACTGACAACAACTTTCGAGCACCAGCAGCAAAGGCAGAAGTAGCAGCCTTAGCCTTCGTTCCACCCATCTGCTTAGACCCAACCTCTTAAAGCCCGACTACAACCTCCACAACCATCTTCCCTTTATATTTCACGTTTTCTTTCCCAAACAATAATTTCCCGACCCGTTTCTAACGTATCCCATAGAGCCCCCTTATCGATATCCCCTTCGTCGCCTACCACGACATCTAATCCAGTTTCCCTATTGTCCCTAAATTTCCCTAACCTCAACTTTCCATTTCCACAACACTAACTTCCCCAATGTCCCTCTTTTACGCCCCCTACAACACCGCCCTCTCCTTTAGGAGTCCCTAGCGCCTTCCCGCTGTCTGCTGCGGCGGATATAACTAGGAAAATTTCCGAAATTATTCTGGAAACAGCTCGCATATTCCAGCCCGACCCGAGCGAATATTGCCCAAATGTCTTACTATGGGAGATAACTATGCACGCGTATTTTACCACGAAACAATTTATCAACAAACAATTACTATGATACCTACCTTACCGAACTACGGTAATACATCATCTGCGGACGACGACGCGCCGGATAACATACCTAACTGCAAAGCACATTGAACTACGTTTAACAATATTTAATAAGCAAGACAGAATAAATAAATAATTTTCTTTTCCCATAAAATAATTTAACTGTATAAATAATGCAACGTGCTTGCGGTATAATACGAATATATATTTGTGTATTTACCGGAACGACAAATATTGTTAATATATCTATAAATTAGTATAAATAAATATTATAACTACTTTATGTCGACATAAATAAACATACGGGGTATTCCACGTCAAGTGAAATTTATTAAAAAATTTAAACGGGATTTTCCGTATTAATTATTGTGAATTTTTGTCTTTCTTTAAATTATCATAACTTTTTACCGAAGTAAGGGCCATAAAAATGCTACAAATTATTTGATAGGTATTGCTCCAAGCTTTCTTTTGGGCTTTTGGATACAAAAATCAATAATGGCGCACTTACACTTTTTGAAATTGAATATTGGCATGTGTTTTATGTGACATTGACCTTGAGATTAGAAATTCTAAACTAGAAGAATAAATTCTAGACATAATTAGCAACGAATGTTACATATAATGTTCTATAGTAAAAGTTGATAGCTTTTGAGTTAAATAGCGGTGAACCCAGCTGGTGTTGAAAAAATTCACTTTTTGAGGTTAGAATAACTTTTGAGCAAATAGATTCCAGTATCTAAAAATTTGTTTCTGTATTCTGAAAAACATTTGCAATGTGTACACAAAATTAGATGCATTTTAAAATTTTGATCGGACCAGTTCACGTGGAATATCCCATATATATATATATATATATATATATATATCAATGATCATGAATTATAAACAATGATTAACATTTAAAAATTAAATATATGTATATCTTCGAAAGTGAGCGGCCAAATTCTACAAAATTCTATGTGCTTTACAAATACATAATAAAGACCTTTTGCCTCTACTGTCTGCTTATTAAATATTAACAATTACAGTAAAAACGTCTTTGATCGAACGTTCTAGAAGCTACCTAACAAACTCGAAGCTCAACTAAAATGTAACAAGTAGCCAAGTAACGCTTTGGTTTCAGTTAACACTCGACGGTTGGGTTTCTCGCGCTTAGCAGACGACTGCATTTCGCGCTTAGCAACAAATGCGATCAATGAAGGTAGACATATGCTTTTAGAATATATGACGTGACGATGTTTACAGCCTATCATTGTCAGATACGCGAAGGTCTTTCACCATAAATCTACAAAATTATTCAAATAGATATAAGCTGTATGTGATACCTCGTGATTAGTTGCTTTCGACTAAAGTCACAATTGACATACGAATCTCCGCGAGTAAAGCCTATAAAGAGTGTTTTAATAATTTCTTAACCTATTAAAAACCAGTCAAAATATGGCAGAGATATCAAAAAACGAACTATGCCATCCTTTGGAATACCGTGGTGTTGCATGCTACAATTGGATGAGCTAATTTTTTTCAAAACCTCCCGTGTTAGAGATTACGTTGGAATGACAGGCTAACGGTGGTACATCAATCGAAAATTATTTTTAGAAACGAGACTTTAGGAATAGAACTATTCATAAATATAGATCCATTATTATGTATCGATAACGCAATTGATAATGTCGAGACGAAGAATTAGGGATGTATCTGACTTAGTTGAGGATTCTGACATTGACGAAGATCAATATATCAATTTAGCATTTGCTGATTATGAAAGTTCAGATGGAGATTTGGATGTTAATCTCGAAAAAGATATAACATCTCATGATCTTCCTACAGGTTCTTATTAACATGTGAAAAGTACTCACACAAGTACTCAAAAATTGTTGGTGCCGAATCGTATTTAGGATTGGGAAGATAATACTCTGGATAATATATCTTCTGATATCGAGGACAACTCCAATATGTCAGTTATTTCACTATTGTTTTTTAAAAATTGCTTAGAATTATTCGATTTACTCTTCTCGGAATCCATGAGGAATCATGCTCTGGAACCTACGGCTATGAATCATTTCGATTTGTCCAAAAATAATCTAGAAAGATTTATTGTAATCATAATGATTACTATTTGCAATTCTAGAAAACATATTTATGATTTTTGGTCAACAAAACGAATCCTAGAGTGCCTAATCGTTACCGAACTTATGACGAGAAATAAATTTGTTACCATCAAGAAAAATATTCGAATTTACAAACATCAAGATAAAAATCCAACTGATAAAGTTTGGAAAGTAAGAACAATGTATGACATGTTCCGTGAGAATTGTATGCAATTCGGTTTCTTCTACTACAACCTATCGGTAGATGAGGTAATGGTGAAATATTCCGGTAGATTTGGTATCCAGCAGTGTATCAGGAATAAACCTATCAGGTTTGGAATAAAGACGTGGGCACTTCGTTCTTCTGGTGGATACATCTATAACCTCGATATTTACGCAGGTAAATTAAGGAATAACACACAAAATGTTTTAGCTTCTGTTGGATTGGGTTCAAGAGTAGTAATACAATTACTTTCTACTTTGTTAGAACCAAAAATGAAGATTTGAGTAATTACCACGTGTACTTTCACAACTTTTTCTCTAATTCAGACCTAATGATACATTTAAAGAAGAATGGTTTATCATCAACATGCACTATCCGGCAGAATCGCGTGAAAGAAAAGGTCGAAATGCCAAAAAAAGATGAAAGAGGAACCACTATTTCTAAGCATGAAGCAAATTCAGGGTTGAATTTCATTACGGTAATGGATTCCAAACTCGTATTGATTCTCTCAACTAAATATAGGGATGAACCGAAAGTGGCAATGCAAAGATGGCAGGAATTATCAAAAAAATTTCATTCTTTTTCTTCATTCTTTTTTTATGTACAATCAACGCATGGGTGGTGTCGATCTCTACGATCAGCAGTGTAATGCTCTGATGCCTTCAATAAGAGGCAAAAAAATGGTCATAGTGTCTTTTGATGCGACTTATTCAAGCATCTTTAGCGTACGCTACGGTGATTTATAATTAACTCAATCCGGATGAAAAGGAATGTTCCAAAGATATTGTTTAAGAAATTTGTGAATATTACCTTCAGTAGCTATCATCAGTACATATTCTCAAGGAAAAGAGAAAGCCTGTAAAGTCTGCAGAACACACCATGTAACAAGGAAGTATGAAAAAATGCGCGATAGGTACGTGTTCGACGAGAACTGAATGATTCTGTAAGAAATGTTGCAAACCTACTTGCAGAAAACACAAAGGTGACGGTAATGAGCCATAATTAGGTTCATAACTCTGAAAATTATTGAAAATCTTACTACTTTGCGCACGATTATTTATAAGTACTTTACACTAACAAATTGAACTTTGACAAGAAAACGTTCCAAAGGTTTTTGTCGTGTTTTTGCCTGTAGAATCAACATCCGCATTCAGTTTTGAAAAATTACAAAATTTTTGGTTATATGATAAATAATTTGTTATAAACAATTATACTCAACAAAAGAAAAAACACGAGGAATTTTTTTTGTTATGCAAAGAATGGCACGGTTCATTTGCTGATATTTCTGCCAGGTTTTACATGTTTTTTAATGGGTTAAACTGAACATAAGTTACTTTTTTTTCACTTTAATATTACAACGACAATTATAACCGTAAATCACGGAATTTTAATGTATTTGTAAGTGAATATACGTTAAAGAATTTACAATAAATTAAAATAAATAAATATATTTATGATCCTATCGTTATCTCCGACCAGTAAATCACAATAATACTTCGATGCAACATAGCAGCATTGAATCAAAGATCCCATAAGGTACAAGGCTCTTCTACCTTTCGAGAAACACACATAATAGGCACCAACTCCAAAGGTCCAAGCTGTCCTGCCTTCTTGTGAAAAAATTTGTATTTCCGTTTATTAATGACTTATGGCAAATCTAAGTAAAGCATCCAGAAATTTGTTTACACTAGATTTAAAAAGGAATTATTAGGAGAACATCAAAAATTTTTGGATTTCATCTGCTAAATTGACATGGAGTTTTCCACATAAGCAAATCAATTATTCACTTTACTTACGTTCATTCTCAGCACTATCATCTAATTTATCATCCTTATTTTTCATAAATGGAAATTTGCGACTAAATGAGTAGTTTTTTTTTCTTTTATCCAAATTATTTTGCTGTAAAAATAAAAATACTCCAGTTATTGCTCCATCATACTATAAACCTTATTCGTAGTTGGGACAATGCGTAAAAAAGTGACGAAATATATTTAAAATTATAAGTTTATTATAAAAGATAAATCCATAATCCCTAAAATCATCGGCCTTAAATCCTAAATCCACTAGCCCTAAACTGGATTTGAGAATTAAATGTTTTCAGTTTAAGGCTTGTAGATTTGAGGATAATTTTCTCAAATATAACAATAGATACGGATTATGAGATGAGAATCAGGATTTATGAGTTCAGGGATATAAAATTATGATTTACTTGTATAAGGTTTATGAGTTTAGGATTCCTGGGTTTAGAGTTTATAGGTTTAGGATTTACATGATGAAGGTTTAGGAGTTTTGTATTCACGGGTTTATGGATTTAGTGTTAATATGTTTAGTTATTTCAATACGACGACGACAACGACAACGATGCGCATGATGATGAAAAGCACATATTTACGTAGAATTAAAAGTGCTGATTAAAAAAAAGAACAATATTAAAACACTCGCGTATTCTAAGCACTAAACTGGTAAGTACATATGTACTGATAAAACAATGAAATAAAGACGGGTGATCAGGTTTCATGCTGAACGGCACATGTCATTGTTCGACATTGCTATCAAATACTTGTTTAAATACTTTGTTATCACACATTCATTTTCTCGTAAGAGAATCATTTTTCGATTATTATCCCGATATCTCCAATATTTAACAAGATATTGGCCAAAATGCCGAATAGTTTAAACAAAAGGAGAACAAGGTATGAATGACGTGTAGAATTTGATACTTCTTATAACTTTTAACAAACCACGGAGTTTCGTCGTAAATATATTGAAATTGCTGTATCAACATAGTTTTTGTAAATAAGGTAAAATGTAACTGTCGTCTGTGTGACACATGAACAAAGAAGTCAGCAGAAATTATGGAAGTATTATCCCCCCCCCCCCCAATCACGTATAGAGATTATCAAGTTAGCATTTCACGAACTACACTTAATGGTTCTTTTCAGGTTCTTGTGAACAGTTTCGTAGTCGTTAACGTCATAATGATTAGAGCTAGTACATCGCATTTAGCGAAAATTTTACAGTACGCATTGAGGATTGTTAAAGTTCGAGAACTACAGAGATTTGGTCATTGGATCGCACACACCTATTTGCAGATATTTTGTGTAAAAAGTTACATTTTCTTTTATTACATTGTGGGATAAGCACAACATATCACATGTTCACCGTTGGTTTATTGAATAATCAGGATGTCTTGTTGATTGCTGCGCCTATAATAAGACAACGGAAGAGCAAGATCATCATTTAGCTTTATTAATTTTTCGTCGTCATTGTAAGTAGAAATTTTGACTATAAATATCGCGGTAAATAAATGTAATTTATTGTATTTATCAGTAATGAATCAAATGATGAGTGATATTGAAGGTGACAAATGTATACTGGCGTGTGATCAACAGCAGCCTATACCATCAGCATCTCGAGGAGATAAATTTACTTGTAAGCATTAATATTTTTCATACATGATGTTTCCAGATATTCACCATAAATATCTTGGCAAATAAAAGTAATTTTAATTTATATGTTTTTGATACCTCATCAGCGATGAATCAAATGATGAGTGATGTCGGAGGTGGTAAATGTATACTGGCGTGTGATCAAGAGCAACCTATACCATCAACATCTCGAGGAGATGAAAATACTTGTAAGCGTTTAATTTTTTCATATATATTGTTTCTTTATCTAAGATATATGTTTCAATTGCTTGTTTCTTTTTAGCTGCTAAACGTATGAGTACTCAGTTGATGGGTCCGATTGACATGGGGGCCCGCAAAAGGGAACATTACAGTGATAGTAGTACCAGTAGCAACACTAGTAGTAGCGATTCATCTACTGACAGTGATACTAGTACAGATGGAGAAGAAGAAGAACAATGTAACAACGTAAGAAACTAGTTATTTTCATATTGTTAGTTTTTTTTTATATACGTAAATGTAAATAATCTGACAGGTAGTTCTTTTCAGTGTGGTAAAGGATTGCCATATGCCCGGTTTGTTATTGAAACGGAGACAAAACGTTACTACCAACGCTTTGGATATGAAGGGAGAGAAATCAGAGGGGTGATAATGATAAGTATCCTCGTTACTATATATCTGTTCATATAGATCATCCATTGCTGAGAATAGTATTAGTTTGGTAGCGGAATCGGCTTTCTGTTCTTCCTCGAAGGTTTCTATTATTTCTCTATATGGGGCTATTTCGGTAATTTCTGAGGTATACCGGGATTACTGCATTAATTACGGTATTTCTTGGATATTTCGGGATTTTTGATGTATTTCAAGGATAACTCCACTGATTACGGGATTTCCTGGATATTACGTGAATTCCTGAATGATTTTGGGATAACTGTATTAATTGTGAAATTTACTGGCTATTTCGGGAATTTCTGAGGTGTTCAAGTTTAACTCCAATAATTACGAGAATTCCCGGATATTTCGGGAATTTCTGACGTAATCAAGTATTCCGTGATAAGTCCACATATTACGGAATTTCCTGGACATTTCGGGAATTCTGAGGTATTCCAGAATATCACGAATAATATCGGGATTTCCTGGATATTTCGGGAATTTTGAAGTATTCCGAAATCACGCCACTAATTACGGGATTGCTTGAATATTTCGGGAATTTCTGAGGTATCCTAGATAACGCCATTAATTAAGGGATTTCCTGGATATTTCGGTAATTTCTGAGGTATTCCGGGATAACTTTATTAATTTCGAGATTTCGTGGACATTTCGGGAATTTCTGATTATTTCAGGATAACTTCACTAATTACGGAATTTCCTGGATATTACGTGAATGATTTCGGGGTAACTGTATTAATTGGTAAAATTCAGTAATTAAGGGGTCAAGCCTGGGTTAAATGTTTTAAATAAACAAACAATTACTATTAGAATATATTTTTTTTTAATTCTTTTTACAAATTTATTTTTTTTACATACACACACACACACACACACATATATATATATATATATATATATATATATGTTATATTTCAAATACCAGGAAATTTGGACAGGCGTGGAAATTTAATTCACTCAGAATTTTAAATTGAGAAAACTAATTTTAATGTAAAAATAAATGAAATGTATAATATGTTTAGGATGGTTTTAGGTAAATAACGCAGCTAGCAGCCTCACGCTCACTCAATCGACACAACCAACCAAGTCGTTCGACAAAACACCTCGATCTGCTCTCTCACCCTTGCGTTACTCGCTTCGCGTGTCGCTAGTGGCGCTGTACTCCCGTGAAATAAGATACGCATTCGCTTGCTAGCCAATCACATTTGAAATTAACTGCTATGATTTTTATCATTCGGCCATCCTATTTAAGTTTGATCTCCAAACGCTAACTTTGAAAAATTAATTCGAACATGTAAATACAATATAACTTAAATATAATGATTAAAACGTTCGGGTCGTTTTACAATTCGCTTTGGTCGATTATTAGCAATTTCCTTAGATACATTTCCTTTAATTTGATCATTAGTATCTGGCACAACTAAGAAATTTGAATCTGAAGTAATACGATCATTTTCTATTGATTTTTCATCTACATCGTCGTCCATCTCGCTTTCGCAATCGCTTTCGCTATCAGAGCTTTGGCCTCTCCAAATCTTCAGCTGATTTACATGCGCTGTAATACAGAAACCACGGTCCCCAGATTCATTTAAACGTTTAACACTATATGTGTCGCTAGGGCCAATACCAGCAATTACTAAAGGACCCTTGAAAGTAGGCTGAAGCTTTGTAGATTGCCCGGTACAAATCGGATTTCGTTTCATAAAAACTATATCACCTAAGCTAAACTTAACATTTTTGAGTCTATGCGCATTGTAACGAGCCTTATACTTTTCTTGTTCTCTCATAATGTTTTCGCGTATTTGATCTTGTACAATTTGTGGCGATTCATATTGTTCGCAATTTTCTGCAAGAATTCTAATTTGTCCTTCAGCAAAACGTGGTTGATACCCTAATAAAGCTTCATAAGGCGTCTTACCCGTAGCAGAACTAATAGACGAATTAAAATCACGCTCAAGCTTATTAATACATTTATCCCAATTGTTTTCTTCATTCTCACCTACAGCAATACGAATAGATGGTAAAATCGTTTGATTCACTCTCTCAATCAATCCGTTTACTTGAGGATGTCAACTCGAATTTAAAGTTTGCCTAATACCTTGTTTTAAATAGAAATCTTGAAATAATTGCGAAGTATAACAAGTACCTCTGTCTGAAATTACACGAATTGATGCCCCATAGCGCTCTACAAATTTCTCAAACTTTTTTATAGTAGTTTTCGCACATTTTTAACGGGAAAAAGCGTTATAAATTTGGTTAAGTTATCAATAATGCCAAGTATGTACTTATTATTTCGCGGAGTAGTCGGAAAAGGCCTTAAATGATCAGTATGTACAATAGCAAAAGGTCGCCGTCCCGGCGCAATAGGATGCAACTCTCCTTCTCCTGGTCCTACTTTTCTTTTAGCTAAAATACATTCCAGGCAATTTTTAACATGAACTCGCACATATCGACGCAAACGAGGAAAATAAAAATATTTTACTATTCGATTAACAGTTTTATCTACTCCGAAATGATTTGTTAAATCATGATAACGCATAACATGTATTCTATGACTGTACTAGAGTCTTTCCTTGGGGCAGTGTCACCGCATCAATCCGCAGTATTTCCTGCCCCGGAGCCCTCGTCATCAAGCTTCACAGTTAGTCGGTTTCCCTTGTCGGCGTTGGAGCCTAAAGCTTCCCCGATGCGTTCAAAAAGTGAAACTCTCATGAGAGCCACCTATGGCATCGATTAACCCCGATGAGAGGCCACTAGTTAGTGTACCGAAACTCCTTACTACAGCCCGCCGTCGTCTTGCGACGGTTAGCCTAGAGCCGTAATTCGCGGTAGGGATGCGGCGGTGTTTAGCTCCCCGCCGTCTTCCGCTTTCGAACATAAGCGGCATCCGGGTCAACCATGCTTTACCCGTCAAGCCTGCTTGCAACCACATACCACGCAGAGTCCAACCCACCTGGGACACGTCAACGTTTCACTTTCGACACAAAGGTACGTCAACGTGGGGCTCGTACCCAGTCCCCGCGTACCAGAGTAAAGTCATCCTGGTCCAACTTTCGACATGCCGAAACATGCCTCCCTATTACTCCTCGGATCCTCGGGGAGGTTTTGCGGTAGGTGGCCTAACGTTCGATAAGAATGCAATTCGTAGGAGAAATTCCTTTGCATTCTGTGATGTGTCTGAACCCTCTGTTCTCGTCGTTCACACGAGGCCGTTCAAAGTCGAGGGTTCTGACGATTCCCTTAATCGGGTTCAAACAGGCGATCCCGGCTTTGAGGATGCCTTTCAAGCTCGATGTACGGACTGGAGATCCTGGTGAGACAGTCTAACCAGCTTCACAGTACACGGCTTCGCACTGGATTGCCAGGGAAGTGGCCTCTTTCTAGAAACATTCGACCTTTCCCTTTCATTCCAATTTGATGTTGATGGAGTAACGTCGCAATCATCGCTGTCACCGTCCTCGGAGTTCCGATCTGAGGGGAGAACGAATTCTCGGGCGAATTTAGAAAACGCCCGATAGATCTCTATGCGGTCAACCAACACCGAAGGATCACATGGCCACGTGTGGCCATACCTGTGAACCGCATCGATGAATGGTTGTCTGCTCTTGGCTACTCGGGGACAGTCAAAGAGTATATGGTTAGAAGTTTGCTCGAAACCACAATTACATCTCGGGTCTTCGCTGTGATGTGTAGTGGTTCGGCCGTAACCAACTCTTTGTAGTCCTGTCATGTACAGAGCGGATGAACTTGCGCGTGGTAGACCCCTTATCTGTAGAGTCCCATCTCTTCTGCCACTCGTTCAACAGTTCATTATGAACTTTTCTTTTGGCTTCAGAGATGTCACTTTCCAATGTTCTATTGTCGGAGTCTATTTCAATACGCACGTCGCTCACGAGGACGGATCTGCTCCGCCTGATGTGGTAATGAGCTACTTTTTCCTTCAACACTAGGTCGATGGGCAGGGCAGCAGAGATCACCTGAAGTGCCTCATGGCATACGGTGTTATACGCTTTCGAAAGCCAGTTTAGAGTCCGTCTTTGCAAAGATGCAAGCTTCTTCTTTCCGGCAGTATCGACACCGCTCCACCACCCAGCAGCTGCATAGGCAACTATGGGGGTAAATAGGCACTTATACACCAGGCTGAGGGATCTATTTTTCATCCCCCAATTCGCGCCAGAGATCTGTGATAAGCGACCAAGAAGGTCGTACCACTTAGATTCGATGATTTGGATGTGCTTCGTCACTCCGAACCTTTCCTGAAAGGTTACACCAAGGTACTTCATATCTTTTAGCATTTTGATCGTTTGCCCCTTCAGTTGAACCTTTGGGGGTTTACGAGCATCGAGTCGTCCTTTCAATAATATCGTACCCGATTTCGGGATCGATATGTCCAGTTTGTGTTGTTCGCACCAGGTTTCGACAATATCCATCATTCTCTGTCCATGTTCTCGGAGCTGTGTACGGGTTTCGCCTTCGACCAAGGTGATTATGTCGTCGTCGTTCGCTATTGCGTTAAACCCATTACTGTGCAGCTCTCTGAGTAAGGTGTCATAGTCGAGATTCCAGCCGATTGGGCCGAAAATCGATCCCTGCGGGCATCCTTTGCTCACCTTCTATCTGGCCTCTTCGAAGTCTGCTCTGATGCAGACTTCTCTGTCCTGAAGGTAACACGATAGCAAATTAAACAGACTTGCTGGGCACTTTCGACTCTTGAGCTCACTGAGGAGACTCGGCCACCACAAGTTGTCGAATGCCCCTGAGATGTCTAGAGGGAACGCCATCAGATATGAACTTTCGCTACTTTGGACTAGTTGCCTGAGCCTCATGATGGCATCCTCCGTCGACAATCCGGATTTGAATCCGAATTGATCTCCGGATGTCTGGATACCTGTAGGCCCTGGCTCGTCCTGTTGCTGTTCTATAAGCCTTTTTATTATAAGGCGTTCAAGGGTTTTACCCATGACGCTGAGCAGGCAAATCGGTCTGTAAGACTTCATTTCCTGCTCATCTCTGTCAGGCGATTTCAATAGAGTGATCAGCATTCCTTCCTTCCATTTCTTGGGGAAGATACCATACCTCAAACAGGCATTGAATAATTTGTCGATTTCGTCTAACAATGGTATTGACTTCTTGAGCACTTCTACTTCCACTCTGTCCGTGCCTGGACTCTTCCCGTTCTTGTTGTCAAAGATTGCTTGAAATATTTCAAGCCGGGTGAAGAGAGGTGTCTCCTGGGAGTCTAATCCTCCGAGACAGGCTCTGCGTTTTTCAACGTGAAAGTCTGTCTCCTTCGATACGTCATCGTCTGGCACTAGAGTGTCTAGTAGAGCGTCACAGGTCTCTTTCCAAGTTGTTGTGGATCCTTTAGCTCCTGTTACAGTGTTGAGAGCCTTCATCGTTCGTACTTTGCCTGAAGCGAGCCTGTATGGAAGAATCCATACGTCTTTCTTGCTTTCCCGGCTGACGAACTGTTTCCAGCTCTCCTTCTTGGATCTCGTAATCTCGGACTTGTATGCGGTCTTAGCTCTCCGCATGAGGGAGAGCGTGTTCTTGAGCCGTCGTTGTTTCCTGGCCTCAGTTGTCCCGCTTCCTGTGCTCTGGGTTAGCCATAAGCGTTCTAGACGCTTGACTTTACCTCTGAGATGTGTCAGCTTTGGATTCCACCATGGGGACGATTTAGAAAATCTCCTCTTCATGGGGATCGCCTTCTTACATGCCTTGATGATCACCTCTTCTAATGCATTAACGTAATTGTCAACGTCGTCTTCAGAGTTGATCGGCATGTCAGAGGCGCGACTTTTCGGCCTTAAGTGCTTCCTGAAAGGCTTCCCAATCTGCCTTTCGGGTATTGAACCGTGGTTCAAGTACCCTTTGTCGGCGTATGGGCTGCCTTTCGAAGTCAACAACGATATGGATTGGTCTATGATCGCTTGTTGACCAATCTTCGACTGACCATCCCGTGACGAAAGGTTTGAGGCTCTTGGTCGCCAGCGTTACGTCGATGAAGGTTTTACCTCTCAAGCTCACGCAGGTGGCCGGTTGCCCCTCCCGATTCATCACAGTCAGGTCATGCTCAAGAACAAAGTCCTCGAGAACTCGACCCCTGCCATCATTAACTGGCGAGCCCCACCAGGACGACTTAGCATTCGCATCCATCGCTATTAGGATCTTTTGATCCTTCAGCGAGGACAGAATGTGTCGTAACTGTGCTAGGTGACTCTCTATGGAGTCCCTGAACTGACAGTATAAGCTGACCACGTAAAAATGTCCAAATGCGCCACTCACCATGGAGCAGACGCAATGGGTAGAGCAAAACTGGGAGACCCTTGTGTACGTTAAGGTGCCAGAGCTGTGGATCACAGCTGCCGCTGTTGTATGATCGGGCCTGGCACCTGTAATTGTACCAAAGCTAAGTCCGGGTTCCTGGACTAAAGCGAGGTCAATCCCTGTTTTGGCCATTCGACTTCGAGTTTCGTCTGTGACGGCCCTCGATCTACCCATGTTCAGTTGGAGTATTCTCACCTTCAGTCCCGCCTTCGAGTTTAGTGGCTCTTGGGCGCTTCTGTTGGTTTGGAATACTCCTCTGGTACCGTGAGAGGGCTGGCCGGCCGGTTCCGCGTTAGTGTGTTCGATGCGTGAACCTTCGGCTATGCCTCGTCTCTTTCGACTCATGGCCCTCGTCTTCTTCACCTTGGTGGTAGGGGGCATTTTCTTGTATGGTAAGTGCTTTTGGCAGTTTCAACCTAAAGCAACGAGTATTATGTATATATATAAAAAGTGTAAAATATAATCACAAAATCGCAAAACAGACGAAAGAGGTTTTGTGTGAAAATATGCGGTAACTTAGAGAGGGCCTACAAGAGATATACGACGGCTACGATGACAAGGTGACAAGACTTACTTAATATCTAACTTTTCCGTTTCCTACTATTTACAATATATACAATATTTACAATATTTACAATATTTACACGCATGCTTCTGCCCATGCGATCTATGTGATTGATTTAATTTGTGATCTTAATCTTGTATGTGCTGTTTATATCATTGGCGTGGTCTCTGGCTGTTTTGCCTTTGATTGATTGATATGAGTCCCACGCCTCAAATTGTGCACTTTCGAATCATATGAATTCATACAGATTAGTTGGATTAGTTAGATTTGTTTTGTATTAATTTGTATATCTACAAGGCATATGGCCAATCTCTTTACGCATCCGGGTAGCAACTTGATTAGTTGTACTCCGGCTCTAGATATGTACATGGCATCTGGCCAATCTGTTTGCGCTCCCGGGGCACTAGCTTGATTAACCGTGCCCCGGCTCTGTGTATATACAAGATTTCGAGCTCTTAGGTCTATCTGTCCGAGGACAGTTTTATTATTTACAAGATTAAGGCTAGGTATGGTTGCCTGCCTTTAACGTCATGATCGGTAAATGGTACGTGGTCAGTTGTGGGGAGCCAAGGCATACTGCATAGGCCATTGGATCACACTTCAAGACCGTCGTTGGGTTCCTCGTATCATTGGAGCTCCCTTTATTTGTCTATCCATGCTATTCGAATTTCCGGTTCATTTCAGTCTACCGTTCGAAAAGACTTACTTATAAATCCGGCCTGGTAAAGCCTTAATACGCTTCAAGTGTCTTCAGGACTCTCTACTTGTACATAGCTAAACTGGGTCAGTATGCGGGACTTCTACTCGTCTCTGATTTCGTCTTCTAGCCTTGTTCTCTCCGCCACTTTCAAATTTCATCAAATAGAAAAACCCAGCCATCCGGCCGGGTGTAAAAGGTACTTTGTATACCCGAAGGTATAAGTCCTGTTCGGAGAGGACAATGCTTCGAGACGTTTTCTAAACGAGTATACTAACTCACAACTGAAAATCGAAAGGATCAATTCGACGAGATACTTCGGCGAACCTACTAATTCTCGGCTTTAAAGATACTTTTGGAAGTACGTTGTTCAACCCTACATTGTGCTTCGGAGGTTCCTTGCTTTTGGGAGCTGCTCTGACTCCGGCCGAGGCCCTTTACCCACAGTGGTGGACCCATCACTTGCTAGACGATAGGCGGAAATTTATTATCTACCCGAGTAAACCCGAGTTACCTGGACCATTTTCACGAAACAACTTTCTGCACAATGCTGGTTTCACCCCTTTCGAGGCATGTGGAACGTATTCCTAAGGAATTTCCCCTCAGTTGATCTCCTGCTCTGGCTTGCCAGAGACTGAGTTGAGTCCTTAAGGTACGCTGAACTCTACAATGATTTTCGAAGGCATTTTTAGGCTGTTCCCACCCCGGTATACACCGAGCCGGAACAATATAAAAGAGTCCGGCCAAATGGGTTTTCGACTTCACTCACTTTCAACAATAGTGTAGTCGGCATGATCGGGCTCGGAGCTTGACGCTCTTAATGCCTTCTCGTGCGAGTTTTGGTGCATCGAACCTACGTAAGGAAACGTCGGGAGAAATACTTTTAAAAGCCTGGAAGGCTTCCCGTCATTCGATAACACACCTCTGTGAGACATCTCGGCGGTTGCGGTCTGGGGTAAGGTCTTCCATGACTGCGGTTGCTCTGATGAATTGTATAGCCGCCAACGGCATGTGTTCAATAACTAAGCGTGTAGTGTATCAAACATATAGCATGTTGGACAGTTGATCGCCAACGCAGGCTCGGCGAAACAACACAACTTCGAGGCGCACTAGTGGCAATCCTCTTCCTCCACTGTCGCAGGAGGTAAAAATCGAACTCTCGGAATTGGGGGCCGAGTCACACAGCCTCTCCCAACTCAGGAAATCTGAGAACAGGATTCCGCCAAGTGATAACGCATAACAATAGATTTCCTCATAGCTTTTGGTATAGCATACAATTCATACATATTACTCCCCTTATTTTTCGGTAGTGGAAAATTCGCAATAGCCGCAATTTTTCTTTCACCCGGTCTCATCTCACCTTGTCCAATAATATGGTCTATATTCTACTTTTCTCATACCAAATTGGCATTTTTGTAAATTAAGAGTTAAATTAGCTTTGAAGAGTAAATCTAAAGCAAGCGTTAAATTTTCCATTAATGAGGTCCAATCTTTCGCAAAAATACACATGTCGTCAAAAAAGTTAATTACAACACCTTTCTTTCGTGCTTTAGCTAAAACAATATTTAAAAGCTTTGTAAAATATCGTAGAGCACTTGCCAAATCTAACATTGCCCTCTCAAATTGCCCTGTTTGCGTTTCAGTAATGAAAGCAGTTTTCTCTTTAGCCGACTCGATTAAAGGCATCTGTAAATACCCGTACGCTAGATCTAAAACAATACAAATTTTCGCATCGCTAAGCTTGTCAGCTAAATCGTCAAAATAAGCTAATGGATAATTTATTCTTTTCGTTACACGAATCTTATCAATGCATCCGATCATTTCTTCTTTTTAATATTTTTCGTAGGTACGCCAGAATTTCTAATATCATCATGGAAAATACTCGGGTCATTGTCGCATATAACACAAATCAAGTGCCTCTGTAAATGGCCTTCCTAGAATAATATCGTACTGTTGCGAGGTATCGTGTACAATCCGTAAACATAAACGACGCGGTTTTAAATTATCTAATTTTACATCAACTTCGATTTTACCAACTGACTCGATTATTTGTCCATCAAACCCTCCAAATTATGAAACTGAATTTATTACGAAAAATTTTCCTCGCGTAACTGATGAATTTTTAATAGTGCAAACAGATGCACCTATATCGATTTGCGAAACAAATTTTTCACATCCGATTTGTACCTCTCGAATAAATTTATCACCTGACCCAACAAAATTAGACGCTTCGATTATTTTAATTTCCTGAATTTCTACGTTCGTATTTACATCTTTTCTAATACTAGTGTTCCGAGAAGCGCAACGCGATGCGACGTGACCCGGCTGTTTGCAAGAAAAACAAATTAACTCGCGTTTCTGTTGTTTATACTCGCGCGAGATGTGACCATCACCTCCGCAATTGTAGCATCTCAGGGAACCTCCTCGCTCGGTCGTTGTACTCGTAGCTCGAAAAGCCCGTTGCGTCGTCGTTGGCGCTGTCGCTGTCGCCGATGTTGACTTGGCGTCCGATCTTCATGCAATAGCGTGAACCTTCTCGCCTTGGATTCGGCTTTCCTTGAAAGATGATCGTTGCTCACGTAGTTCGACTCCTCGTTCTCGGCGTCCTTCGAAAATCTTCTCAACACGATTCAGGTCTTGCATTAGTGCATCGGTATTTTCGTACTTCGAACTTAAAATATGATGGGCCAAATCACGTGACCACAAACCCGACGCTATTTCTTCTCGAATTTCGTCAATTTCAAAATCTAATCCGTTGCATAACCAAATTTTGTCGAGCACGTAATCATAAATTTTCTCCCTAGGTCCTTGAATTCGAGAAGCCATTGACTTTAATTTTTCACTTCGAGAGCGCTTATATGTAAACGTGTTTTCGAATGCTTCCGTAAACTGAGCGAACGTTACAACGGTGTCCGCCTTTGTCATTAACCAACGCCAATCGCCATTTCTTAAACGCGACTTTACAATACTCAAGGCGATGGCATCATTCCGTCCGTGAAGCGTTTGCGAACTTTTTAAATCATTGAGACATGTACGTGCAGATTCCGGACCTTCATTTCCGTGAAACTCTCGAATAGTCTCTTGTACATTGGCGAGTGGTAAAATTGACTCTGCGCTGCTAGACTTGGCGTCACGATAGATTCTTGTAAACGCACCATAGCCTGCAATTATTGCTGTAACACTGTGCTCAATGTTGACAATATTTGCGTGAGCACGGAATCTTGCAAACCCGGCAAATTCTGAGAATTCGCGATCGAATTTTTTAAATTTTCGACTTCTTGAGTCTTTGCTGCAATCAACCTTCTGAATGCTTCTCCATCTTCTTTCCGTCTTTTTCTTAACCTCCCAATTTCAGCCAACGCGTCAGATAAATCCGTAGTCATGATATTCTCCGAAAATTTCTAACCTTTATGCCGTAGTCCAAACATATTCGGTTCTTCCAACTACACTGCACCACACGTTACACTCGTCCAAATCTTTCCAGTATTATCCCACTTCTGATTTTCTTTTTGTTATATTTCAAATACTGGGAAATTTGGACAGGCGTGGAAATTTAATTCACTCAGAATTATAAATTGAGAAAACTAATTTTAATGTAAAAATAAATGAAATGTATAATATGTACAGGATGGTTTTAGGTAAATAACGCAGCTAGCAGCCTCACGCTCACTCAATCGACACAACCAACCAAGTCGTTCGACAAACCACCTCGATCTGATCTCTCACCTTTGCGTTACTCGCTTCGCGTGTCGCTAGTGGCGCTGTACTCCCGTGAAATAAAATACGCATTCGCTTGCTAGCCAATCACATTTGAAATTAACTGCTATGATTTTTATCATATATTATACTTTATATTTATCAATATAAAAAATGTTTATTATGCATTTTTAATCCTCGTTATTAAAATTATAATGATATTAAAAAATTGATCAATTTTTGGCAGTTGCCGCAGGATATTGAAGCACTGAATGCATCTTTTAATGCCGGATAAGTCTTAAAATGTTCATGGAAAATATGTTTACAGACTTATGTTTTTATTTTTCTGAAAAAAAATTAATAACAATGTATCAAAAATATAAAGTTTGGTGAACATCCATTACCCGAAGGTGAGACACTCTCCTAGTTAGACATTGTAATGAAATGTTACGAGAAAGGATACGCCGTAAGAAACTGCCAAAGCAAACAAAATTACGGAACCTTCGGCTAATTTTACGAAAATGTTAAGTACAAAATTACTAATTTATAATAAACAGTTAAGTAATTTTGTTTATTTTATCATGCTGTCACCATGTTTGTTAATAGTTCGACAAAATTTAGTAAACTATTTCTCTCCGTGTATTTGTATAACTTTATTTGAGCAATTTTCGAACAAATGGGGTAATCTTTTTTGACGCGAATTATCTTTTAATGCTCGATAAACTAGAGTATTAGCTTACTGTTAACTTTATATATTTAAGAATTTATATTTTATAGTGTTATAATGTTCGTTTTCTACTCAAAGTATACCATTTTGAATTATACCCCTACTCTAAAGACCACTCAATTACTAATTATAATCATAATAAAAAAAATAAGAATACAGAAGCAAATTACATCAACCTTACATGGTTATCAAAATAAAATTCATTTATTTATTTTAGGGATAAATAGATATTCAGAGGCAGATACCTATTGATTGTTATCTTGGTAAAAACATTACTATTTGTGGAATTATCTAATAGTTTTTATTCAGTTAACTTTTTCAGGTACTCCAATTTCATAAAGTACTATATATATATTATTAGTTTAGTTACCATAACAATACTGAATATAAATATTTATTATAGATGGCGGAGTTGAAA
>JANSJX010000480.1:0-25054 GCA_026168455.1 Theocolax elegans
AAGCGTGGATAAATTACGAGAGTTGATCTGAATCTGTGCATCCATTCGCAATTAAATTGCTGTAGGTATGAGATTTACTTACTGCCTATTCGGTAGAAATTATCGTACACGTAGTCGACCTTTTAACCATACTTTGTTACTGGTGCCAGCTCCGCATCTTACATTATCAATACCCATGCTACATCAGTAGTCAGCTTTGATGCATGTACACCTTGGTCAAAAAGTCATAGTGACATTGTTATGCGAAGAAAAATTACAAGAGAAGATCTGAATATTTCCATCTTTTCGCAATTTGGCTGCTATATGTATGATATTTGCTTACTGCCTACTGGGTAGAGTTTATCATAGACCTAGATGAACATATAACAATACAGATAAGCGAGGATAAATTAGGTGGGTAGATCTGAATGTGTCCATCCTTTCGCAATTATATTGCTGTATGTATGAGATTTACTTATGGGCTACTGGGTAGAAATTATCATACACCTAGTCCATCTTTTAACCATATTTCTTACTAGTGCCAGCTCCGTAACTTACATTATCAATACCCTTGCTACATCAGTAGTCAGCTTTGATGCATGTACATCTCGGTCGCAATGTCATAGTGATATTGTTAAGCGAAGAAAAATGACAAGAATGTATCTGAATATTTCCATCTTTTCGCAATTTAGCTGCTACATGTATGATATTTATGTATTGCCTACTGGGTAGAGTTTATCATACACTTAGACGAACATATAACAATACAATTAAGCGAGGATAATTTAACAGGATGTAACTGAATCTGTGCATACTTTTGCAATTAAATTGCTGTATGTATAAGATTTACTTACTGCCTACTGGGTAGAGTTTATCATAGACCTAGATGAACATATAACAATACAGTTAAGCGAGGATAAGTTAGGAGGGTAGATCTGAATGTGTCCATCCTTTCGCAATTATATTGCTGTATGTATAAGATTTACTTATGGACTACTGGGTAGAAATTATCATACACCTAGTCCGATCCTTTAAACATACTTTTCAGTTAACTGGTGCCAGCTCCGCAATCTTACAGTATGCAATACCCTGGCTACAACAGTAGTCAGCCTTTGATGCCTGTGACAGTCTCGGATCAACGTTATAGGTGATATTGTTCTGCCGAAGAAAAATTACAAGAGTAAGATCTGAATATTTCCATCCTTCCGCATTTGGCTGCAATATGTATGAGTATTTGCCTTGACTGTCCTACTGGTGTAGGAGTATATCATAGCCACTAGTACTGAACATATAACACATACAGTATAAGCGAGGATAAATACGGTGGGTAGGATCTGACTGTGTCCATGACTTTCGCAATTATATTGCTGTACATGTATGAGATTTACTTCTTAGGCTACTCGGGTAGAATTATCATACACTATAGCGAATCCTTTTAACACTATTTTCTTACAGTGCCAGCTCCGCAATTAATATCAATACCCTTGCTACATCGTAGTCAGCTTTGATGCATGTACATCTCGGTCGCAATGTCATAGTGATATTGTTAAGCGAAGAAAAATGACAAGAATGTATCTGAATATTTCCATCTTTTCGCAATTTAGCTGCTACATGTATGATATTTATGTATTGCCTACTGGGTAGAGTTTATCATACACTTAGACGAACATATAACAATACAATTAAGCGAGGATAATTTAACAGGATGTAACTGAATCTGTGCATACTTTTGCAATTAAATTGCTGTATGTATAAGATTTACTTACTGCCTACTGGGTAGAGTTTATCATAGACCTAGATGAACATATAACAATACAGTTAAGCGAGGATAAGTTAGGAGGGTAGATCTGAATGTGTCCATCCTTTCGCAATTATATTGCTGTATGTATAAGATTTACTTATGGACTACTGGGTAGAAATTATCATACACCTAGTCCATCTTTTAACCATATTTTCTTACTGGTGCCATCTCCGCAACTTACATTATCAATACCCTTGCTACAACAGTAGTCAGCTTTGATGCATGTACATCTCGGTAATAACGTTATTGTGATATTGTGTAGCTAAGAAAAATTACAAGAGTAAATCTGAATATTTCCATCCTTTCGCAATTTGGCTGCTATATGTATGATATTTCCTTACTGTCTACTGGGTAGAGATTATCATACACCTAGACGAACATATAACAATGCAGTTAAGCGAGGATAAATAACGTGTGTGGATCTGAATCTGTGCATACTTTTGCAATTATATTGCTGCATGTATGAGATTTACTTCGTATCTACTCGGTAAAAATTATCATACACTTAGTCGACCTTTTAACAATATTTTCTTACTGGTGCATTATCAATACCCTTGCTACATCAGTAGTCAGCTTTGATGCATGTACATCTCGGTCGCAATGTCATAGTGATATTGTTAAGCGAAGAAAAATGACAAGAATGTATCTGAATATTTCCATCTTTTCGCAATTTAGCTGCTACATGTATGATATTTATGTATTGCCTACTGGGTAGAGTTTATCATACACTTAGACGAACATATAACAATACAATTAAGCGAGGATAATTTAACAGGATGTAACTGAATCTGTGCATACTTTTGCAATTAAATTGCTGTATGTATAAGATTTACTTACTGCCTACTGGGTAGAGTTTATCATACACTTAGACGAACATATAACAATACAGATAAGCGAGGATAAATTACGAGAGTAGATCTGAATGTGTCCAACCTTTCGCAATTATACTGCTGTATGTATGAGAATTACTTACTGGCTACTGGGTAGAAATTATCATACACCTAGTCCATCTTTTAACCATATTTTCTTACTGGTGCCAGCTCCGTAACTTACATTATCAATACCCTTGCTACATCAGTAGTCAGCTTTGATGCATGTACATCTCGGTCCAAAAGTCATAGTGATATTGTTAAGCGAAGAAAAATTACAAGAGTAGATCTGAATATTTCCATCTTTTCGCAATTTAGCTGCTTCATGTATGATATTTGCTTACTGCCTCCTGGGTAGAGTTTATCATAGACCTAGATGAACATATAACAATACAGATAAGCGAGGGTAAATTACGAGTTTGGATTTGAATCTGTGCATCCTTTCGCAATTAAATTGCTGTATTTATGAGATTTACTTAGTGCCTACTCGGTAGAAATTATCATGCATGTAGTCCAACATTTAACCATACTTTCTTACTGGTGCCAGCTCCACATCTTACATTATCAATACCCTTGCTACATCAGTGGTCAGCTTTGATGCATGTACATCTCGGTCTAAAAGTCATAGTGATATTGTTAAGGGATAGAAAATTACAAGAGTAGATCTGAATATTTCCATCTTTTTGCAATTTAGTTGCTACATGTATGATATTTACTTACTGTCTACTGGGTAGATTTTATCGTACACGTAGATGAATGTATAACAATACAGATAAGCGAGGAGAAATTACGAGGGTAGATCTGAATGTGTCCGTCGTTTCGTAATTAAATTGCTATGTGTATGAGATTTACTTACTGGCTACTGGGTAGAAATTATCATACACCTAGTCCATCTTTAAACCATATTTTCTTACTGTTGCCAGCATCTCATCATTCAGCATCAATACCCTTGCTACATCAGTAGTCAGCTTTGATGCATATATATCTCGGTCACAACGTCATACTGGTATTGTTAAGCGATGGAAAATTACAAGCGTAGATCTGAATGTTTTCATCTTTTCGCAATTTAATTGCTGCATGTAAGATATTTACTTATTGCCTACGGGGTAGAATTTATGATACACCTAGACGTACTTATAACAATACAATTTAGTAGCTGCATGTATGATATTTACTTATTGCTTACTTGGTAGGTATAATCATACACCTAGAGGATCTTTTCTATTGGGCAGGAAATTAATAATATAATTTTATTTCCTATTGCGTAGAAAATTAATAATATAATTTTATTTACTATAACGTAGAAAGTTATTAATATAATTTTATTTACTATTGCGTAGAAAATTAATAATATAATTTTCTTCGGACGCGACAAAAGCTAATCCAGGTAACTGCTTAGTTTTTTATCTCGGGCGACCATTGAAAAAAGTGCTAGGTCGACGGGACCAAAACTTTTTGAAAAACTCCATTTATTTAATTATTTTTGATTTTATTGTTGAAAAATTGTATTCTTATATTTTTAAGATTTAGAGAATTGTAGGAAGTGATAAAATTATTAAAACAATAAAAAATTTCCGTGAAAATATTTTGCCCGAAATAGCTCTGCTTTTGTCCAGAAACGTGATAGCACTTTTTTAAAAGGCCTTACTGAATTACCGGCTTTGTCAAACCGAAAGTGTGTTGACACTCTTTGTTCCCGATTATCGAAGTTTAAAGTATGCTATTCAAATTCGTAGTACAATCTATAGGAGAGAAATAAAATAATTTTATTATGATTTATCAATACAAAATGTCAGTATTTGAAAATATATTGATTTAACTCGGGAGAACGTTATTTATTAATAATTTTCTGTTTAATTTACTGTCATAATACAATATAATGCTAATTGCTATTTTAAAGATTTCTTGTGCTGATAAAATTATATTTTATGTCTCTGTAGCAAATCCGCTGTAAGGATCCCAGAAGCCATTAAACAGTCTGGTAAGTGCTTCTGGATCCCAGAAAAATTTTTCCCATATCCCAGAAAAATGTTTCTGGTATCCCAGAAAATTATTTTCAAATCCTAGAAAATCATATCGTGGATCCCAAAATTTGCATAGGATCCTAGAAACTGTGGATCCCAGAAATATGTGTTAGATCAACATATATATATATATTTCTGAAATTACTCGGTCACTATTGCTGGGCTTGGGCATGCAGTTTTCTCTTCGATTTCCGAATTCAGGAAAAAAAAAGTATTTTTATATCTGTAGATTCTCTTTTGTTTTACAGCCAATTTTTGAGTTTCGTAAAATTTGATTATAAATTGTTTAATGTTACCGGTAATATTTTTTAATCTTGCCAAAGGTAATTTGTAGAGAATAAAAAAAATCTTTGCTCTCGGCTCGGGATTTTTTAATTGCCTCTATTAGTTTGAGAAAACTAGTATATTTCTTAACGGGTACGGAAAGGCTTTATTTACGAAACGATTGGTTTTCGCCTTCGGCTCGGATTGAATCGAGTTTCGTAAAAAAAGCCTTTACATACCAGTTATGAACTGTACTTTACATCACGAGATACCGAAAAGAAGAGACGAAGTTGCGATTTTTAGGTTAGACTGATGTAAACTGATTTTTTTCAATTTGCTATAACTCTGAAACTAATCGGTTGAGTGTGATGAAAAAAGTCACAAATATAGTTTATAGTAGTAGTTATATGCTGTAAAAATTTTAAGTAATTTTATCAATTAGTTTTTAAAAAAAAAATAAACACCGAAAAAATGGCGTTTTCTATGTCAAATGCTTTCGGTCGTAAAAATCCTCCAATCCTCTTGAAATTTTGCAAATAGGTAGTCTTTATACTAACAACCAAGTGTATATTTTTTGTGATAAAAATATTTGTGATTACTGAAGTAATTGAGCATTATGTATTTTTTAATGAAATTTTTTATTGTTCATATCTCCGAAACTAATCGGTCAAATTGGTTGAAAAAAAATCGTGTAATAGAATATACTAAAGGGGCTATTTTCAGTAAAAAATTCAGAGAATTTTATCAAGTGTTTTTGGGAAAAACATTGTAATGTAAAAAGGGTTTTCTTGACAATTTTTTTTGTATGGTAAAACATGCTTTTTAAAACAGTAACATGTATATCTTTTTTAAAATTTATTGAAAAAATGTTTTCAAGTTCTTTAAATTGTTAAAAAGATGTTAGAATCAAATTTCGAAAAAAACCTCAGTCTATTCTTTGACACGTAGCTTCCTCATATTTGGAAATGTTTGTGTTAAAGTCGAAAGTTTAAAATTGTTTTAAAATTTAATCATAATTAAAGGTTTTTCGAATATCCTCGAAAATAACGAAAATTTACCGTTGTCTCACTAGATTCTCTTAGTAAAGCAAAAATCTAGGAGAATGCCGTGACGAACATCTGAGAATATAAAAAACTTTCCGAGATACAATTTTTTGAAAATAACCTAACAGGCTGTTTTTAAAAGTTCAAAATATTTTAGGGTACCATTTTTAACTTAGAGGTCTAACATATTGGAAATCAATGTTACTTACATGTACTAACACAAAAAAAAATCAGCAGCAAAACTGGGGTTCTCATCAAAACACCGTTTTGTAATATTCAATTCATCATAACTTTGCGAATTTGCAGTCTTTTTGAGCAAACCAAATAGCATTTTTTCGTCTTTTCAAGAGCTTTTAATCGCTCTGAAGTACGCTCCAAACAATTAACTAGATCCAGAGCTATCATAGCAATTGAAGAAAATTGTTACTGATTTAAAAAAAAATTGATATATGTTAACTTACAAACCGTGTAAAATAAAGAATATATCGGTCATACATTGAAAGATGTGTAAAATTGATATGTCTATGTACTTAAAATGACGTAGACACGTTTCTTTATCAATAAAATACTTAACTAGTCCTACAGTTTTCAAGATCGTAAGCCGAAAATTTAATGGTGCATAGAAATTTTTTTTTTTTTTAATAATTTTTTTTTAGTAATTTAGAATAACCTCGCGTATGGAAGGCCCGATCCGTCTATTTTTGAGATATTCGCATTTGAAGAAATTCGACATTTTTTGTTTCTTGACATTTATCATTGCGGGATTTATTTTGACCATAAAATTAAGGAAATAGTCAAAAAGTACATAAAATTATCTATATTTAAAAAAAAAGTTTGCCTTATAAAGTTGAAAACTACCAAAATTAGAGCGATTTGAAAATAAAGGTTTATTTCGAATTTCGTAATCTTCGCTTTCAGATCTAAAAAGGTCTAAGAGTAAAAGCACACAGCTATTACTTTGCAAATAAAATTTTTGAAGCAAAATCCCCTTCCTTAAATACGATAAAGAAGATATTTTCATAAATTTTAAACGAAAATAAAATTCAAAAAGTGACAGTTTGTTCAAACCTGAATGAAATCAATACTTTTACAAGTTGTTTATACTTCTCCTTGTTTGTTTAGTGAAAATAGGGTAGTTTTAAATAGTATCATCTCAAGTAAAAATGAAAAATTTAACTCTAATGAACAATCTGAAAGCAACTTTTGTTATAAAGTTAAAGAGCGTAGTTCACATTTTGGTCAAACTCTAGTCTAATATTCTGGCCACCCGATATGGTCAATAGATGGTGAATCGACCATAATGAATCGTTTTTTTTTACCAGGGTAATAGCTTTTCATACTGTTTTTCTTAGTAATGGTAAAACAAATTTACGCTTGGTAAAAAATTCTTACTTTTTAATTTTGGGTAACAAGTAATAATTTTAACAAGCTCTTCTATATTCTAATAGTACTTTTAGACACTGATGTTGAAATAAATTGTTGTTGATCGTAAAAGTATGACAAATTTAAATGTAATAATTGACAGTAGTCGTTGTTAAATTAACTTTTCAAGCATTGCAACAATGGAAGGTGAAAATAATAATTAAAATTTAAATATAGTTAATCAAATTTTGTTTACCAAATACCATGATGCAGCAGTGGAATAACGTATGAGTTTTTTTGATGGTAAAATAAACAAGCCTTGTTTTTTATTTTATCGATGGAAATAGTTTTTTCGACTGATAAATTTCCTACTTGGCAGATGCCAAATTCTATCGATGGTAATGGATAGTTTGCAATATTTTCTTTTTTACAAAATTGCCTGCCAATTACTACAATTTCATTACCACTTTTACAGATGTATGAAATTAGAATTATTTCATCATCGGTGGTAATGCAGCAGTTATCTGGTCTCGAAACTTTAAGTTCGAAATTAGCGAATTTTAATGATTTGTGACTATGGTGGTAACCTTCTGGAAGTAGCATATTTATGGGTTGATTTATTAATGGATATGTTACATTACTACTGGGTTTGACTGAAGCTGTAAAGTGGCTTCTTTCAGTTAAGCGACGATGTATCTGTTGAAGTGATTGCCCCTTCTTACGAAGCATCCTTTTTAAAGTCTGCATGTAGTTTTCGAATGGAAAAGCACTATAATCATCCATACATCCAAGGTTTTTGGCATCATCAGGCAAATGTATAAGGTTATGTGTATTCCATGTTACCCATTCTTCACCATAAAGACTTTTCATGTTTCGTACGAAATAAAGTAGAAGTTTTTTTGCATAATCGTTATATTGTATGCAATGTGACGGGTGGCACAGAATACGTATACTACAACTTAATGTGTTATAGTGCAGCATATATTTAGCTGGCAGAATATCCTGTAATATGATTGGCCCAACGTATAATAAAAATAATCGTAACGTTGTTGCCTTCCAACGACTTAACTCTAATAATGATTGCCCCTTCCTCGCAAATTCCTTGGGTATCCATGCACTTATTGATAAAAATGAATTTGATAAGTGCTCTAACTGAAGTATATTTAAATTTGGTTTTACTCTAGGCATTATCCAAAGTCTAAGTAGTAGTTTTGAAACCCCTAAGCAAACCAAATGCATATAATCTAGCGGAACTTGCAAAATCATATCGAAATTTAATTTTGTTAAAGGAGAAACACCATTATGATGCTCCTTCTGCATTTGCTCTCGAAAACTCTCATTGGTCCGTAGAGGTTCATTTTCTTGTAAGAAAACTACTCGAGATTTCCAATCCCCTTTTACGCAACACTTTCGACATCCATAATATCCGTTGAATTGCTTACTGCACAAAATATAACTAGCGGCGGGGCTGTCGCAAATGAGGCACCTTATTAAAACCGTAAATTTTCTTCCATTACATATAAAACCATTTTCACATAAATCAAGATATTCATTAATAAACGGCTCCAAGTAAGTGGATGGTGATTTAGGTTTTTCTTTACCAAGATATGCACCGATTACAAATACATCATTGCATGCTCTATCATAAATTTTTCCGAGAATTGGCCACAGACTTTTTTGAGGAGATTTTGTAATTGGTAGGCCATCAATATTAATATCAATTTCAATATTTTCTTTTTGTACTTTATTTTTGTATTTTGTTAAGGTGTCTTGGAGTGCCTTTTTTATCCCGTAATGGAAATATTCTCCAGGCTCACATGCAGTTATGTCAGTCCTTTTGGGTGTACAACGTAATCTTCGTACATCCGTTGGCAAGTAATTTAATCCAGCATCGTTTAATATGTTTAAAAGACTATTCACACTTCTATCTGAAATATTGTTCGTAGAAGCCCATTCCCCTATTCTATATTTTATATCTTGTTCAATATTATCATCACTTGTTTCACTATCACTATCAGTATCACTGTTTTCATAATCTGATTCTGCAATATCTACATCAATATCTAACTGTTGGCAGGCAAAAATGAGTTTATCAAATTCAATCGTAATATGATCAGTCGCACTGTCTGGAAGACTAAAACTCGTAACATCGTTTTTATCAGCATTGTCTGAGCCTTCTTCATTTTCTACAATATCTGCATTATCTGGAGGAGTATCTGGATGAATAGATTCTAGAATTCTTGATTCTTCATCACTGTTTACATCCAATTCATTAAAATAATCTACGCAAGCCGCATTCAATCTTCTTCTTTTTTGTCTTTCAGATAATTTGCTGAATGATTTTCGTTCAGCCATTCTATCAATTAGTTATATAATTAGTTTCAATTAGTAATATAATATTCATCAATCAGTAGTATAAGATATAAAAATTTTTGAAAATGAGATACTTGTTTCTGAAAATGAGATATTTTGTTGTTCAAATTAAAGACAAAGACGTTTTTCAAAAAAGTATTAGAGTGATTTTGTTAGATCTGATAAAGAAAAACGTGAGTAATCATGCATTGCGCAAAGCCCTTTGCGGAAGCCAGGTGTCAAGAATTAATGTATAAAGATTTAGAAACCCCCTTATATATAAGCTTGAAGTAAATACTTTATCGTACAATTTTTTTGTGTATAACTTTGTAAGACAATTTTTAAGAACCCGCTTAAAATTTTTTGAGCTAATCTACGCTTGTCCCCTTAACCCATTACCGCTTGCAGGTCAACAAATTTTTTTTATTTGCTTAGTCATTATTTGATGCTTTGAACAATGGCCTGTAACGATGCTGACTTTTCGAAATACATTTTGATCTGCTCTTTCGAATTCCGTCGAGAAAATTCACTTATCGCTTTTCAAAAAAGAATTACGATACTTAAATGTAAAAAAATGTTAAAAAATTGTTTTCTTTTTATAAATAATATTTTTCTATAATAAAAAATGTATTTAAATCATTCAATTCGTGACCGTTCATAGAATTTTTAGTCACATTTTGATTATGTATTGCTTCCTTGTAGAGGAACCTTTGTAATAGTAAAATTTTTCGATTCGTTAAAAGCAGATCTGCCCTTTATTTTCTTTCGCGTTCACTAAGTAAAGGATACCGCCGATTCCGCATATACGTGTCTTATAGACTCGTATTAATACTGAGCGACTGTTGGCATAATGAGACTATTGTTTTAACGGTAGTAAAATTGTTATTATTTTATTATTATTAAAAATAGCAAATCCTTGACACTATTTAAAATTATATATAATCGAACAAAAAGCATAGTTTGCACAATTTTTTCGGAAGTTAAGAAGGCTCAAAATGAAGGATATTTGACTACCTATCAAGTAGGATACATTGGGAAATCAGGGCCGTACAAGGATGTTAAATCGATTTACCCTCTGAGAAATATTTCATCCCACATTGGTTTTGCACATGAAATGTACTTTAATCTTTTTTCAGTATTAAGGGTGCGGCCCTGGAAAAACAGCTATCTCAGTAAGCGTATTTCTTAACAATCTTTCGATTGGTATGGTTCAATTTGAAAAATAAATGTGCAAACCCTGCCAAATATTGAAAAAACCCGTAAGGGATGAAATACTTCTCAAGGGGTAAATCGATTTAACACCTTTGTAGGCTACGGCCCTGATTTCCAATGTATCCTAGTTGATAGATAGTCAAAATTCCTTCATTTTGAGCCTTTTTAACTCTCGAAAATATTGTGCAAACTATGCTTTTTGTTCGATTATATATAATTTTAAGTAGTAAAGGGGGTGAAAATTTCATTAACTTATATCTGAATTTCCCTATGATATAGGGAATCGAATTTTTTTTTAAATTTTTATTCTTTTATTTACTAAACAATGTATTAGGTTTTGTACGTTTCCCAATGGGGGCAGAATTTACCTATAAATATGGGCATCCTCCTTTCAGCCCAGTGATACAAAAACCGTACGTAGGTGAAAATTTGGTTATTGGCATAACTTTTTACGCTAATACAATGGTGCATACGATTAAAAAAAAATTTTTTCGGGGCTTTTTTATAATTTTTTTTTTAAATCGTTGTCCCGGAATATTTATACGAGAGGTTATTTGACATTACATTTTCAATATAACATTAAATTTTCAGCTGAAAATCTTAAAAATTGTAGGACTATTTAAGTGTTTTAGAACATACATAGATACACCAATTTTAGACTTCTTTTTTTTGTCCGACTGCTATATTTTTTTATTTTATGTAATTTTTAAGCAAACATGTGTCAATCAAAAGCTCTGGAAAGGATGAAAAAATGCCGTATGGTTTGCTCAAAACGGCTGCAAATTCACAAAGTTATGATCAATTGAATTTGACATTAAAATTTTAGAAAAATACATTGCACTAAAAAAATTTTCATTCAGCAGTCGAAAGCATTATCATACTATTTTTTTTCTTGTAGTAGATCTCATAACTAAGAGATTGTCGTCAACAACGTTTAAAAATATAAAAAACTGAGATGCAATTTTTTGAAAATACCTAAAAATACGGTGTTTTTAAAAGGTCAACAAATTTTCAGGGGTACCATTTTCTATTTTGAGCTCTAAAATTTTGGAAATCAAAGTTTTTACATGTACTAACATAAAAATAAAATCGGCATCAAAATTGGGGTTCCCACTTAATCACCGTTTTGTCATATTCAATTGATCATAACTTTATGAATTTGCAGCCGTTTTGAGCAAACCATACAGCATTTTTTCATCCTTTCGAGACCTTTTGATCGCTCTCACGTACACTCAAATCAACTGACTAGATCCAGAAATATCATCACTTCAAGTAAATGTGTCAGATTTTTCAAAAAAATGACACATGTTTGCTTAAAAATTACATAAAATAAAAAAATATAGCAGTCGGAGAAAAAAAAGAAGTCTAAAATTGATGTACTTATGTAATAAAATGATGTAGACACGTTTTTACATCAGTTTTATGAGATTCTTTAAAAAATATTCAAAAATCGATATTCTAAAAAACTTAAATATTCCTACAATTTTTAAGATTTTCAGCTGAAAATTTAATGGTATATAGAAAATGTAATGTCAAATAACCTCTCGTATAAATATTCCGGTACAACGATTTAAAAAAAAAAATTTTTAAAAAGCCCCGAAAAATCTTTTTTTTAATCGTATTTACCATCGTAATCAGGGTAAAAAGTTATGCCAATAACCAAATTTTTACCTGCCTACGATTTTTGTATCACTAGGCTGAAATTTCTGTAGGACCCCCCTTAACAAAAAATTAATTATAAAAATTTTAGTTTTATGAATACAAAATAATTATATTAAATTAAATAAGACGAATCTACAAACCCAGATATTACTTAAAAAATTCTATATCAGCTCTTAAATGTCCGCGGACGTTCGAGAATTGATAAAGCATTAATAAAGGGTACTTTTACATTACTCAATACATTGTGTTTATAGGGAAGGCTCATGATTTTTTTAAGCATGTCAGGAGAGGTTATGCATATAATTTTCAGGAGATATTCAAATTTTAAGTATTTACTGTTTTTGTTACTTTTATTCAAAAAAAGAAAAAAAATACTGAGCGTTATTCTAAATAAGTTTTACGATGATATCAAAGGCTATACAAAATTACAAGCTTACCGAGATTCACCTACTTTGCGATATTTATTTACAGTTTTGGATGTTAACTAAGTATTTTTGTCATCGAATATTCTTTGACTCATAACGAGCACATAATCATATGTAAAATTAAATAACAAAAAATGCGTTGTAGACATCTACAATTGGCTATGACATCCCCTTAAAAGGATAAAGCTGAGATAATGAACAAAAAATCAAAAAATTTTGTTAAGCTTTCAAAGATTAATTTTTATAGCTGTAAATATGAAAAAGTTTACTTTGAAGCGTTTACTTAGATTTTTAATTTCACAGGCGTTAGATCTCAAAATTATGGAAGCGCCCGTGCGCCACTCCGTGGAACTTGGAGTTTAAGCGAAATATGCATTCTTTTCACACTCAAAGAACGGAAGGTCGAGTTCAGTTCCTTACTTAATAAAGTTAAGTGTAACGTAATTCATAAGTCTAGATTGAATTACAGATAATTTAGCAAGGTAAATTCCTTTAGTTTAATATTTACTTAACTTATTTATTTATTCTAGTTTTTAACTAATTTAAAGATATATCTCATTTTTGCTGATAGTTTATGTATGAAGTACTTGTAGATTATATTAAACGTAAAATTTGTAAATTATTAAATAAAATAAAGGTAGTTTTTATAAGTAAATAATTATAATCCATTTCTTATATATGTACAAAAACGAAAATTCCAAAAAATGCACAATGTTTCAAACATTAATTTAACAAGGTATACAATTTACTTATTTCTTTAGATTTACATTTAACATAACCTACAAGTACTTAACACATAAACTATGAGCAAAAATGAAATATCATATTTTTAAATTAGTTAAAACTAGAATAAATAAATATAAGTAAATATTAATCTAAAAGAATTTACCTTGCTAAATTAACTGTGATTCTATCTAGACTTATATGAATTTCACGTTACATTTAACTTTATTAAGGGTGTTCTATGGTTACGTCAAAGTTAACAGAATTTAATGAAATTGAAGTATATTATTTGTAAGAGTGTCAGAAATGTCTATGAATTTTTTCAATATTTTTTTCCGTGCAAATTTTGAAGACATGCGACATAGAAGTTGACTTCTTATACATAGGCTTATATGGAAGACTCGGAAAAAATGTGATTGAATTTAGAGTGCGATTGATGAAAAGTGTACAAAATTTGATAAAAAACTAGAAACATCACAAGTAAATATAAATAAAGCGGTATGCAAAATTTGAACTCATGTCACCGCGCAAAAGTTAAAGAAATTAATGAAAACATTAGCAAAAAGTCAAGTTCGTGGGCCGTGCGGGGAGCTGCGTGGTCATAGCAACGGTGTGCGCGGAGACAGGGGAGTCTCCCTCTCTTTCCCGCACGGCATGGCAACATAGAACATCCTTAAGTAAGGACTAAGGAACGGAACACGCCATTCCGTTTGTTGTGTGTGAAAAGATGGCAAATTTCTTACTTCCGTACAAAACCTTGCTCATAACCATAACAGAAAGCTTCTTATTTAATATTTTATTTTTTCAAAAGATTTGACGCCAAGTGCACGATTGTTCGCATTTTTATTGACCAAATTGAACTTAAGGGAGCAAGCCGGAGTTAAAAACTGAAAGAAGTCAAAATTTCTTTAGTTAACTAACAGAATGTATATTTAAAAAAGGAAATTTATTGTGCAATAAAGAAATAAGAATAATTTACATGTATCTATCTACCTATATTGATTCGTGCTATGTTATAGCAGTGTCATTATTGTCATTCATGCCCACACCACAATACATTAAATGCTGCAGTAATACAAGCAAATTTTTTTTTTTAAATCATTATATTTTAATTAATTTTTAAACATACAAATAAAATTAGATGTATTCTTTATAATTAAATGTCATTATGCATAACAGCAAAAAAATTTCTATAAATGTTAATTAGTTATAATAAGTAATGTTCACGATTCGTGGTATTTGAGATAAACGCACTGTAACACCAACACTTACCCTGAATTTAAATTTATTTCCGTCTTTTTTATGGTGCAAATAAAACAGTCAATTTAACCTCAGATTGGTGTGTACACTCGACATTAAATAATTCGGTTACTTTCGTTCCGCTGTCGAACTACCCTGAACCGCGTTCACATTATCTTGAGAGATGGTAGATCTACATACATTTTATATTTTATGCTGTAACAGGTGAACATTATTGTATCGCCGGAATTGACCATTACGGAATAGGAGGTTCGTAATCTTTCCGTCGAAATAACACGGAAGTAAACATTGGTAATTAGCTGTCAAAATAAGTTTGATATCGCACCAAGCATTTCTTTTATCGCGTAAACGAATTGTAAAATTTATTTAAACTTCAACAGCTCTACATAGATTGTTAGATAAGTAGACTTTTTTCTTTAATATTAAATCAATACATTGTGCATAACTATATGTTACTTATTGATTTAATGTTTATATATTAAATTACTTTATTTATAAGAATAATTTCTTTGTGATTTCTTTCTTTTATTTTCAGGCAAACAATTGAAGACGTCATGGATTGCAAAAGATGTTTAAAGTATATTATATTTATATTGAAAAAATAATATACATACAGTCAATCATTACAGCTACTGAGGTAATGCATTTTTTATTTATTTATTGCTGAATTTATTTATTTCTTTCTTAAACTCCATTCAGTATAACTATAATATACAGAACAGTGTTAGGGTTTTACTGCCACATGAAAATAAATTAATATTTCTCTTATTGCATTATACCTGTCAGTTAACGCATTTACATTTCTGGCGCAGCTAACTATTTCAAAACTACTTGATCTTACTGGGCAAGATTGGTTAATATTGGTTAATGAAAAAACATTTCTTTGTATTATTTAGCGGAACTAGGTTTACATGTTGAAATGAATACAATGTCATCTATAACTACTATATCTTTAGACACAGATTGTTGTTTTAATGGATACACAGAGTTAATTGAAGATTTTTATTTTTGCTGCTATTTATAAATAATCCAATGAAAACTAATTCAATGCCAACAACAAAGGATTTGGATGTATTGTATGGAATGGTTGAATATAATGTTTTCAATGAAAAGTGAAACGATACCAACATTCAAGTATTTTGATGCATCGGATGTAATGATTCAACCAATTATTAATAAAAGGAAAATTATGTTATATGTTAGGCTGCTGTCAAGTATCAATTTTTCTTCATTTTGAAGTTATCGAGAAAGATTAAGTGCCTATGATTATTAAACTACAGTGTTAGAATATAGTGCAAAGGATTCTATTAAACCTCTTCGTTATTTAGACATAAAAAAACCAGTGAATTGAATTGTTTGAATTCCTGCATTATGGGAAGAGTTTGAAGTAGATATTTTAATTTAATAACTGTGAGTGCAAAGAAAATGTGATTGTTCATCCAAGTAGTACAGTTCTTTATGATCTTTCATCACCACTTAAATTGACAAAGGTTAGCATTATAATTCTATTTGTATATTTACATGATATTATTAAGTATCGATGTAAGATTAAAGACCTACTGTTATTTTTAGACGAACAACCCAGTTTCTCTTTATACCCACATCCATTAAATATCTACTTTAAACTCGCTGTTTGTTTCTGCTTAAATCAATGAGCGAAAAGACTATAATTGAGTGGTAAGTATAACTATAACATGCCTTTAATCTTTTTTTTTAACTTAAATTTATGTATGCCTGCATTTGGTGAGCATTGATATAGACTTAGAAGCCTATATAGACTGCGGGTCAAGTCAAGATAGCCTGGTGCTTATAGCAAGGAAAAAATCTAACCTCAGCTCAGCTATATACCTTGTTGTAAGCTTTGACGTCTGCTATTTATATTTAAATTTTAAATAACATTTTTTAAGTCATTTTTGAGTATTTCAAGTGACTCGTGCAGTGAATATTGTTTGAAAAATGAAAACTTATTTATAAAAGGTGTCTGTGAAAATATATATAATAAATTGTAAAAGGTATTTGTGAGAATACGAAATCAATTGTAAAAATTTTCTGTGAAAATATAAAATGAAATGTAAAAAGTGATATAAACTAAAAAATTAAGTGACAACAATAACGTATTAGTGCTTGTGTATTTTGTAAATTTAAAATGAAAGAATATTGGCGATGGCAAGAATATTGATAAGCTGTCGTGTACTACATAGCTAGCATAGTCAAATGCTGCACTCGTTAACCTGTGATACTTAAGGAATGTTAATCTTGAATTGTAGCTCATGTATTGGATTCTGAGCATTTTTGCATAGCGGTGGCAATTAGTCCATGAGATCTCAAAAACTGAAACAGCAAATATATACTATTGTTAAAGTCTCCAGCGTCTCCTTTGACACATGTCACTCTGGATCAGTATTAATTTAGTTCTTTCTAAAAACTGTTGACTATCACTTTCTACTAGAACCATCCAAATTTATTATATTTACATTGATATCCAATAAATAAAAAATTAATATCTCATGCAAGAAGTGCCGCAGAAGTGTAAATTGTTTGAATTTGAATTTAGGATCAACTTCATACTAATTGACTGATCCAGAGTTACATAAGTCGAAGGGAATGCTGGAAACTTTAAAAATCGTGTTTGCTTGAAATCTAATCTACATGAACTTCGGATCAAGATTAACATTCCTTGTAGTAAGTATCGCAGGTAAATAAGTAGAGCATTTGGCTATTCTTGCTGTTGGTTTAGTACACGCCGATTTATCAATATTCTTGCCATGACCACTGATCATTCATTTATAAATTAAAAAAATACACAAGCACTAATAAATTATTCTACTATTTTATATTTTCACAGACACATTTTATACATAATTAACCACTTTTCAAATAATATTCACTGTACAAATCACTCTGTTTTAGCTAATATTTATAAAAAAATGTGGACAATTATAAAGTTTCAAAATAAGTACCTGTGACATACATGTACTATGGATAAAAAAGAACATTTTCTGTAAATAATACTGCTCATTACAAATCTTTCCAATTTGTTAACTCTTTTGTATCCATTGTATAGTTTTTTTTCCTATAAGTAGAGTTGTTTTACTATATATCTATAGAAATACAAAGAAAGAATAGCTTAGCATGAAACAAACATTTAAAACTTGTTAATTGTCCAGATCTTAGTATAAACATTTAAACCAAAAATTACCAAGTAACACTGAAGATGTCATTTATAGAAATACTGTGCGATATAAATTGTCCAATCTTTTTTGTGGGCAAAGTATGACTTCTGGTCAAGTAAGTATATGCAACTTAGTCATATTAACAGCACGGGTATCTCAAAAAACTTGCTTTAATATTTTCTTTAAAGGAATTACGTTTAAGCATAACATTAAGTCATTTTTAATAACTACATAAACAATTGTAAACTATTCAAAATGCACGTCTTTCTTATTATCTCAAAACGCATTATAAATTTTAATATTAAATCGTTAACCTTATTTTTTAACCTTATTTGATTGTTAATTATTAATATATATATATATATATATGTGTGTGTATTATAACAATTATTTTTTACCTTTGAATTCCCTTCAACTTTTATTGTAAACAACGTGAACAACGAAGAATGAATTTTATATATACGGATTTGAATCTTCTTCACCGTTTACTGTACAAGCATCGTGAACGACGAACAATGCACCTTTTATACACGGAATGATGAGAACTTCAATCTGCAGAAACATAATCCATTTTAATCTTATTTTTTATTTATTTATTAAAGCCGATATGCACAAAATATTACAATAACGTTTATTAACTTACCAAATAATTGCATATTTTCGGCTGCTAATTCTTTTATATACGTTAAGATAGCGATTTCTCCAACAGGTTCTCTTCTCTATTCTTTCCCTCCTTTTCTTCCCTTCTCCCTCTCTCCCTGACCCTCTCTCACTCTCACTCTCTCTCTCTCTCTCTCGATCTCGCAGTCAGTGCTGCACTGTACATAAGTGCTATGCTGAATTGTGCTGTGTTCGGATATGCCGAACGAATTGACCAATCAGCGTTGTAGTATGTATACGGTACAGATTGTCCGGCGAAAGTTCAACATTAAAGAACTCTTTTTCAATTCTTTTTTTGGGTTGTGATTATAGGGAAGCGTTATTAAATTGTATCTTTTAAACATTTAAATAATTTTGAAAAAAAGACTTTGCGATTTCTTTTTTATCCGCAAAAGATGTTTTCTATTACTAATCTTTTTAAACAAATATCTTTTTGCATTCTTTGCAATGATTTTTATAGTTTGTATCGACTTATTTTTCTCAGCAGATAATAAACAAGCATTTATAAAACTAATTAAAAAAGTCTTTTTGTACACTTATTATACTGTAAAGGAATATTAAGAGATAAGTTGTTTTGCAAACAAAAAAGAATTGCATCTCTATAAGATATCTTTTGTAATTCTTTTACAATGTCTTTTGGAGCTTATAGATTTATTTACATTTGTGAGCTTTTTCAACACAATAAAATAATAGATATTGATATCTTTTTAATACTTTCAATATTATAAAAGAATGCTTTTTGATAACTATTTACTAGCAAATGGAATAATACAACTTAACTCTCAAAAATATGTCTTTTTGAACACTTTTTGATAGCTTCTAAAACGCTTTTATGGCGGACATTCGTGAGTTCTTTAAGATTACTTTTTTGCCGAAAAGTGGTTATTGATGGATACACGGAAAAACTTCTGGAAGCCTGGAGTATCCACAGTTTGGAAACTACAGAAATCCAAGAAACATCGGATTTGTATGCGTCGAAACTGGAATTTATTTGATTCCAAATGAATGCGTACAGACTTTATTAATTTCGGATGTACATCGATCTCAAAGTGGGGTTATGTAGACTCCGAGACTCGGTGTCGCGGGGATTCGACCCAGGCCCCCAATCTTTGCATCTCTCGGTGCGCGGCGAGTTGGCTATATATATTCCGACATTATTTACGCGGCGTTTTATTCTATATTAACCGTTTGATTATTATATTATAATATAATATGTGTGAATATATATACCTATTTATATATTTATAACTATAAATTATTAATTATTATTTATTATTATAATATATACATATACGCTGTATAAAACTTTACAGTAAATATAATTCAAACGCGAGCGAGTCGGGATGTCAGAGTTGGGGGCCTGGCGATTCCAGCGGTCGAATCCCCGCGACACCGAGAGTCTCGGAGTCTAGGAACGATGGGCTTAGAGTCCAACGCATATGATTTCGACTTACGTACACTCCGAGAATACTTAATGTGTTCTCACGCATTCCAATTTCAACACCCCTTCATTCAAAATTGGATATAAATTCGTGCGATCGATGGAATCGTATTGAGACCATATATATCGGAGGTTTTGGGATGCCAAAAGTTTTTCGGTGTATATCTTCCAGAAAAGAGAAAAAAATTTTTAGGTGTTAAAAATAATTTGACTAAGAGTTATTCCACCATAAAAAAATGGAAATTTTTCAATTTTTAAAAAAAATTGTTATTTTCAAAGCCATATATCTCAAAATTTATTGATTTTTTTGAAAAAACATTAGAAACAACTTTTGTTCAAAATAATCTTCAGAACTTATCTACCTGGGTTACAATTCTTAATTTTAAAATCTCGAAGAGATAGAACGCCCGGAAATATTGAATATCAAAAAAAGGCGACCACGCCACAATTGATTTTGATCTAATACCGCTCCAAAGACCACATTTTTCGAGAGTTTTCGAATGGCGGTGTAGATTATTGGCCAAGGCCGCTGGTAAAAGTTATGCCTCATAAACCTCATAAAATCAATAATTTTCATGTATTTTAAGGCATAACTTTTGCCAGCGGTCTTGGCCAATAATCTAACCACCGCCATTCGAATGCTCTTGAAAAATGTGATCTTTTGAGCGATGTTAGATCAAAATCAATTGTAGCGTGGTCGCCTTTCTTTGATAATCAAATTTTTTTATATTTCCGGGTGTCTTATCTCTTCGAGTTTTTAAAATTAAGAATTGTAACCCGGGTAGATTAGTTCTAAAGCTTATTTTGAACAAAAATTGTATGTAATGTATTTTCAAAAAAATCAATAGATTTTGAGATAAATGGATTTGAAAATAGCAATTTTTTTTAAAAATTGAAAAATTTCCATTTTTCATGGTGGAAATATAACTCTTATAGTCAAATTATTTTTAACACCTACAAAATTTTTTTCTATTTTCTGGAAGACGTTTCCAGCCTGTTCTCAAAATTTGATGGGATTTAAAATTTTCATCATACCACTTGACGTGAAATAGCCCATATATATCAGTATTTTTTTCGCAAGTTTTGAACCTTAGTTGTAATTTTGGTACAAATTTTTAATTAAATTATTTAATAATATTTATTGGTTTAAAAAAAGGTAAATTTTTATAATTTTGGTTTCAACATATTATATATATATACCCTAATGATTACACATCGAGATATACATATAATAGATTACCCCATATAATATAGAGTATCCATTTATTTATATTAAGTTAAAATAACTTTTAAAAAAATAGATTTTTCTCGCTACATTTACATTTTTAAGAAATATACTTGTATAAATATATACAGAGTTTTTGAACGATATTCAACAATTGCAAAACATTCGTATAAACATTGTAAAATTGTACTATCGCCAGTTATCAGTCTGTAAATCCAAAATTAAACTCTGACATATACTATTAATTTATATGAGCATGAATTTCACTATTTAATTTGTATTATGTATAGGTATAGAGAACGCGCGTAATAATGAAAGTAGGTATATAATTTAATAACCTACAGATTTAAACGGATTATTCGATTAAGCTCCGCAATGTTGGCGCAAAGCGCTCAGATCGTATTCCTACAACTGGGCTGCAATATCGGCTGCTCGCTGGTTTAGTTTAGGTCGAGGGAGCAAAAATGCCGGCGGGACTCTCGGTCTCCAAGCATCCTATTATAATTTATCAACGTTACATCCACAGCACAAAATAGAGAGACATGACGCTCACGTCTGGTTTTAACATTTCTTGCGCGACAATAAGAAGTATTAATTATTTACAATTGTTCCATCAAACTTGACGAGATGGACTAAATAACACATACCTTACACACACATATACATATACACACATACACAATTATTGAATTACAATATTTTACATTCCCTCTCTGCGATAAGTTACCATGAAATCGATAAATTTGAAAATGAAATACCGGAAATACAATGCAGGTAACGTTTATTCTTATTTATCCAATTTTCTTCTTTCTTTCCTTTTTTTTAAAATGCTCCAATTATTTTAGGTTACATGTGTGTACATTGATTATTTTTTACTTATACTTTTTTATTGAGTTGATGAATTTTTATTTAACTTTCAGACAAGAGATTGTGCAGTAAATACCTTATATTCAATTACATCATTGTTTTGTCAATATTTTCTATTTACTCTTCTTTATGGATTTTTTCCAATGAATTACAATGATAATACCATAGCCACTAAAAGAGATATTCCTAAATTTATTGACCGCACAAGGTAATTTTATTCAATTTCTTTTCATTTTTAATTGTGGGTGTAATAATTGCTTTCTTTTCTTTTTTCTTTTTTCATTTCATTTAGAATCAAGATCGACGAAGTTTATAGGCCAGTGGTGAAGAAAATTATATTAATTGTAATCGACGCTTTGAGATGGGATTTTGTAACTGGGGTAAACGGAAGACGTGCAATGCCAGTTACAAACAGGCTATTATCCAATTCGGCCGGTTGCATTTACAAAACAAAAGTCAATTCACCCACCGTTACTATGCCAAGAATAAAAGTATTATACACTTTGTTTATTTTTGTGTAGTACAATATTTCATTGTTTCTTTTGAAACGTTTTATAAATATGAAATGTTTTATCCGTTTAGGCAATGACAACAGGTTCCATACCCAATTTTATAGATGTAGCAGTAAACTTAGGAGCCCACCAAATATCAGGTGATAGTATTCTTAAGCAATTAAAGAATCATGGACATAGAATAATTTTTATGGAGATGATACGTGGTTAAAACTTTTTGGAAATCTTTTTTATCGATATGAAGGTATAACTTCTTTCTATGTAAATGATTACACAGAAGTAAGTATTTTTGACAAGTGTTATTCATTTATTTTTATAATCAATCATTGCATAATACTGTCAAGTTATTACAGTTTTGATTTTTAATTTAATTTTATAATTTTTTAGGTAGATTATAACGTTACCAGAAATGTAGCTGTTGAGCTTGACAGAAAAGACTGGTCAGTAATGATTTTACATTACTTAGGACTTGATCATATCGGCCATATATCTGGTCCTTTTAGTCCTTTAATAAAAAAAAAACTTAATCAAATGGACGAAATCATTGGGACTATAGAATCATATGTATCTAACTGGGTGATTGTCTTTGTGTAATCAATAACTTTTAGAATAGTAATAAGTTTGAGATCTAATTGCATCGTATAATTACAATTAAATTATTTGCATTGTAAGCGCTGTATATATTTTAAAAATTTTTTAACATTTGTTTATATAGCAGCAAGCAAAATTTTGTATGTAAATTAGCACTTTACTAAAGTTAGATTCACAAATAATGTAGTATTAAATTCTTTATTTTAAGTAGCATATTTAAAATTTATTAGTTTTATATAATTAGTATTGAAGTATATTGCAAATCATTTTATATTTAACTCTTTAGATCTGCATTTTTTAACAAACAATTAAACTTAAAAATTATATTTTGAAAAAATATTACGATCAATTGGACCAATTGAAAATACCTTTTCTACATTTCTAGAATAAAAATGACGAGCCAACTTTATTCTTAGTGTGCGGTGATCATGGGATGAAAAATTCTGGTGGTCATGGCGGAGCAACTTTAGAAGAATCTCTTGTACCATTGTTAGCATTTGGTAGATCATGTACAAATAAAGATAAGCTGGATGATGAAATAGCTCAAATTGATATTGTACCAACTTTGTCAGTTCTACTAGGTGTTCCTATACCATCTGGAAATCTAGGAACTGCTGTATTAAACATGATGAGTGAATTAACATTTTCACAAAACTTTTTGCACTTTATTATAATGCTGAACAACTTCTTCTTAGATATCAACAAATTACAGGCTATCAATATACTGGTAAAATATAATAGTTGGTACTATAAGTAATGATAAAATAAAGTACTTGTATATTATCATTTACATTTTTACAGCTGCATATAAAACTTATCAAGATGCCATTAAATTACATTCAGTTTGGCTTAATACTCATAGTAATATAAATGAAATGGTATACGATATCATTCTAATGTATGAAACTGCTATTCAAGAAATGAAAGATACATTGTCAAATAGTTTATTAAAATATGATGTTGGAACAATGTCTTTAGCAATAGTATTTATGGGTCATGTTAGTAAAATTTATAGTTTTAATTGTAATAAAATTTCTTGCCTATTTAACTTTTATTTTATTTTCAGATTTTATACATATGTTTGTCCTCAGAAAAGTCATCATTTACATCGTACAAACAATTTCTTAGTGTATTTGTTACAAGTTACATTGGTTGGATGTTTCTTAATTATTATTTGATGCTGAATCTAAAACAGCTTTATTATCATATAATTTAGATCTACATTTTATTTTTGTAAACATTCCAATATTTAGTATATTTATATTAAACTGTTATTTATGCTCATCTCGTATTGTATCTCTTAATAAGGTATGAATAAGTGATTTATTTTTTTAAACAAATCAGTATATAGTTACTGTTTTTAATAATTTTGTTTATTTTCAGATATCTGGGTTGACAATGTTACAAATCTTGTTGCCTATTGGTACTCTTATTCATACACTAAGTTTAGGTAGTAGTAGTTTTATTGAAGAAGAACACCAAACTTGGTACTCTTCTGGATAACTCTAGTTACATATTTTGCCTACAACGAAGTACAAAAAATGAAAAAAATAAATTTACAAACTTGACTATATCATTGAAACGGCGTACGCCTGGCCAGGACTTACTT
>JANSJX010000481.1:0-25017 GCA_026168455.1 Theocolax elegans
CATTTACCGCGTATGAAATGTCTGGTCTAACTGTGTTAGCTAGGTATAATAAAGTTCCAACTATTTCCCTATATGACGAATTTCCCTTATTGATAGTTGACTCTAGACTAGCCTTTTCGTCACTTTCTTCTCTATCTCTTCTAGCTTGATTCGCGACTTGATTAGTAACCATAGGAGTTCTTTGAGGGTGCATTTCACTGTAACCGAATCTTTGAACATTTTCTCTATATAGTTTTCTAGCTTTAATATCGTTACTTTGTTCTTTCTATCTCGGACTATCTCAATACCTAAAAATGTTTTCGGTTCTCCTAAATCTGTCATTTCAAATTCTAACTGAAGTTTTGTTTTAATTTCTTCTAGCTTCATCGAGTCATTATCAGCTATCAACATGTCATCGACATATATTATTAAGATTAATAATTTATTTTCATTTCTCCAAGTAAACAGACATGGTTCCCTTTCGTGCGATTTTAATCCTAACTTTATTGCCACCTCTGTAAACTTTTCATTCCATCGTTTGGGACTTATCTTCAGTCCATACAGGGCTTTATTGATTTTACAAACTTTAACTTTTCTATCAATTTCGGAACATTCTATACCTTCTGGTATCTCCATGTAAATTTCATTATCAATTGTCCCATTTAAAAATGCTGTCTTTACATCTAGCTGGCAAACGTTTAAATCTAGCTTATTAATAATTGCAAAGGCTGATCTAATAATCTGCAATCGCGAAACAGGTGCATATGTCTCGTTTAGATCATAATTATTCTTATCCTTGAATCCGCGAATAACTAATCTAGCTTTATATTTACATTCATTCCCTTCTAGCATTTTCCTTTTTAGAACCCATTTAGAGTCAATTATATTTGCTTTGCTTCCATCTATCGAATACTTTGGTCGATCTACTAAAGTCCAAACATTATTATTTTTCATCGATTCTAGCTCACTATCAATTGCCCTTTTCCATTCTAACTTATCGTTTGCTGACATAGCTTCTTTATACGAAGTTGGCTCTTTTCTTATGATAGCTAATAGAGATTGACAGTTTTCTAATTCTAACATATTGATATTTGATTCTATCTGTTGCGTTGTTTCGGTTGCTTTAACCGTTTCTAACTCTCCTTCTAGATTTATAGTTTCGACAATTTTCCTAGGACGACCTCTTTTGCGTTTTACTCCCTCCGTTTCTAAAATTTCTTTTTCCTTTTCAAATTCTAAAAACCAACTTTCTTTATTTATTTCCTCTGCCGATTTAGCCCAGTCTTTGATACTAGCTTTGTTGTGCTTATCTCCGAATACCAGTTTTTCACAAAATCTAACATCTCTACTTTCATAGAATTTACCTTCTTCCGGTTTCAAAAGTAAATATCCCGTATTAGTATATCCTATCATAACTACTCGTTTTCCTAGCTGATCGAACTTCGTTCCAACCTTTCTTTGTATTTTCATATAAGCTATTAAACCAAATCTTTTAAATCTTTCTACATCTATCTTGTAATTGGGGTAGAATTTTTCTAGTGGTATTTCCATATTGTTTGATTTGTGCGGCGTTCTATTATACACGTATACCGCCGTGCCTAAAGCAAGATTCCACATATTTTCGGGCAATCGCGTATCGTAAATTAAAGTTCTAACTTTCTTTTGAATCGTCTGGTTGAATCTTTCCGCAACACCATTATGTTCAGGTGTATCCGGAGGGGCTAATTGCAGTTCAGCCTCATTTATTTAATATTTCTAGCGTATATCCACCGGTAAATTCTGTTCCTTGATCGCACCTAAGATAACATACTTTTTCATCCGAACCCAAGATATTTCTAGCGCTTCTAACAAATGATTCTAAGCAGTTTCCTGTCTCACTTTTATTTTTCATCGGATATGCCATCGCTAATCTAGCATAATCATCAATAAATACGGATATGAACCGATATCCCTTTGGATGAGTAGCTGGACTGATTGGACCCATTGTATCAGCATGTATAATTTGTAACGGTCTGGTTGCTCTTTGTCTTTGACTATTAAATGGCAATTTATTAAACTTCGAGACGATACAAACTTCACAATCTTGTATTGATTTATCGAACTTTACATTACTTAAATCTTTCTGATTCGGAAACCGTTTCTGAAATGATTTTAGATATTCTAACGATGCGTGACCAAGTCTAATATGCCATAATATAGCTTTGTTTTCTGAAATTGTATCTAAACTACAATCTAACTTTGTTGTTTCGTCAGTTAATAGATTATCTATTTGGCTGATCTTTCTATCGTATATAGTATTCTCAAAGTTTGAAGACTGTGACTGAGGAGTTTCACGATCTATGTCTAGCGTATCTACTCTTCCGGTTTCCTCATCGTCAATATTGGCATTTTCTTTTTCTAGCTTTCTTTTATTGCCTTGGCTTCTCGTTGTTATGTAAGCGATGACTTTACTATCATTTTCTGGCTGATTTAATTTCTTAATTTTCGATCTATCTATTTCTAACTCAATTATCCAATAAGGTTTTTCATAAATTCCTGTAATGAACGACTCTTTTGTAAATGGATCAAATACGTTGATCTTTTCGTTATCTAGATATATGCCTAGATCCTGATCGACAAGTTTCCTCAAAGAAATAAGATTTTCGGATAGCTGTTCGGCGCAAATCACATTTTCTAACTCTAGCATTCTATCTTGTGAGGTTATACCACTAACTTGACCTACTCCCTCCGATTTTATAATCGCGTAATCATTTTTGTTAGCACATTTAATATCAATCTTTTTATTATTATCTAGTTTCTTAAAAATCAATTTTGTATTTGACATATGTTCTGTGGCACCGGAATCGGCCAGGAATTTAACTAATATATTGTTTTGTGGAATCTCGTTCTCTTCAGGAGTCGAATAATGCAAACTACTATTAGTTGTTAAAAGACTATTGCACTCACCGGGATTAATTTGATTTTTGTTTACTGGTGCTCTTTCTGTAGCTTTTCCTCTGCCTCTCGTTAACCCACGGTTGATTCTAGCATTCCCTTTATCCTGACCCTTACCTCTAGCCAAATCTAATCTAGGTCGTTTCTTTGTTATTTGTTCGAGTCCGGGGCTTTGTCTTTTATTCGTTAAAAATCTAGCTCCTCGAATTAACCCTCGTTTAGTACACAACTGTCTAACATACCTTGGTCTAGCTTGGATTCCCATCTCTTCTAGCTGTCTGTCCGAGTATGGGCAGCTCGTGCTAACGTGTCCTTCGTATCGACGACATCTGTAGCACATTCTGCCGTCTCTCGTGCAATCTCTAGCTGCATGTCCTTTATTGCCACACACGTAGCATGCCTCTTTTTGACTGCTCGTAGCATGTTGAGCAGTTGCCGATTTCGAACTTTCTCCTTTAGCTGCTTCCTGTTCAACAATATAGGTTTTTAATTGTTCGACCGAAAGGGGTCGCTGATGCGTATTTTTATTGAAAACTTTGGGTACGTTTGTTACTATTGCATCGTAAAATGCATCTCTAATTTCCGTTTCCGTTAAATTTGGTACATTTGTCAAATTATTGTACTGTCTAACTATTTTGTCGAACTTATCCCAAAATGCCGAAGCAGTTTCTTTATTAGGTTGATATCTTAAATTATGCAATTGTTTTCTCAAATACCCGGATGTCACATTGGATTCACTAGCTTTAAGACTTTTAATTTTATCTAACAATTCAACTGGGTTATGAATGTGCGCGAGTTTTGAATGATACGATTGGTCAATTCTGTTTATAATTATGTCTCTAACTCTGAACTTGTCTTTTTCCAACGTATTGTCATCTATCCCGTCTCTAGCTTTTTGTCGAGGATCTATAACGTAAAGCAAATCACAAACGCGCAGTTCGGACGTCAGATAGTCCAAGAACTGTTCTAAACTTGAACCATTTGTTAATTTGTACTCGCGCCTAATTGTCGTATCTTTATTTACAATTTCGATCTGAATCTTTTCTTTTAAGTTACTTGATCTACTTTCTAGCATATTATTTCTAATTAGTTTGTCAAATTCTTTTCTAACTGTTTCAGAAACTAATAATTTGTCTACCTTTTCTCTAGTTGGTTCGATTTCTTCAAATTCCTCCCAATTTGCCCATTTTCCTTCTAGCGTACCAATTCTATCATATATGTGACTTACCTAGTCACTATGTCGCCGTGGTATATCTTTTGGTCCTTCAAACCAAGTTCATATAGAGTCAGGATTCTATCTTCCAGCGACGCCACTCTAGCTGTTAATTTTTCTAGCATTCCGGTCAAATCTGAAAAATTACAATCTTTATTTATTCCAATTTTATTAACTAAATCTCCCTTATCGGCTGTGTAACATTCTAACTGAGAATTCTCAAGGAGACTTCTCTCTTTCTTGAACCTACTCAGATTATAAACGCACGAGTCTATTCGTTTTATCATTGGGGTTGAGTTACCTTTCATTTTCGTTTCTAATTTATCTAGCTTATCCCCAGACTCGAGCTCAGGTTCCTTTTCTAGCTCAAAATCTAGCTGTGGGTCAGGATCATTTTTCCCTTCCCTTTCTAGCTCCAGATCATCCTCCTGCTGGCTCAGAGGAGATTGGTTGGCGTCACTCGCCTCTAACAGCAGCCGTTTCCTTTCTAACTCTTCACTGACGACACGAATGATCTCGTCACTCAATTGCTCTCGTCCTGTGAAAATACAATGGGAAATTTAGATAGTTGTCCAAAATTTGACCGAACACAAGCCAAACATGAACAACAAGCGAATGCAGAAGCACTGGAACACACAGATTTTCCACATTCACTTAATATCATGAACAGACTGCATAAGAACACATTATACAGAAAATCCATGAGCCAGCTTTAATCTGAGATTTTTGCATGCTTCAAGGTATAACACCTACATATATATATGATTTTTAATTTCGTATCTAACTACTATCCAATTACTCTTACCACTCTAGCTTAAAAATTCATGTTTACCAACTGTATAACGTTTTCCGCCAGACATGGTGAAGACCACTCCTTCCTCCTGGATGTCGAAAACATATGTTTCGTCCGGGTGGTTCTCCGCCAATTGAAGCTCTAAGTCTTGCGTGAGCAAGAATAGCTTCAAGGTCCGTTGGTCTATACATCAAAACCATGTTAAATCCAACTTAAAATATTCAATCATTTCATATATCTAACTTCAATATATTTTCTAACTTGATTCTAATTTTCAAAACTGTACAGTATGTCTAGCTTGTATAGTCATTTATTGACTTTCTAGTAATGCGCATTGTCAAACTTTCAATTTCGAAGCATTTATCCGCATCAAACGATGTGCGGGTCTCGCATGTGCATTATTAGTTCTAACTAATTTCATGCGCGTCCATTTCACTCGGTCGCGCCACGTATCAACTGCAAATATCAAGCGGTGTGAATGTCGATCGATCGATAGTTCGCGCGCGCCGGTCGAACGAGCATGCTCTCCAGTCGCGAGTTTCCCCCACTCCGTGCGGTCGAACAACACGGCGAGAAACGGCGCGCTTCCCTGGCGCTCCCGCGCAAACCCGGCGTTCCCGCGCAAACCCGGCGTTCCCGCTCAGGCCCGGCGGCCATCTTGGCTTCCTTGCGTCTACCGATTTCTCGGAACCGTCTAATCCAAAACCAATTTTGTGCACTTTTTGCGAAAACCCGGCACTCGAACGACACGTAAACGATCAAAATTTTAAACTAGCTTCAAATTAACATAGCTCTGGATCGAGCATTTTCAATTGAATTTAATCTCAAACTAACAGAATTTAATTTCAAACTAACTGAATTTAATTTCAAACTAACTGAATTTAACATGTAACTAGCCCGCACTTTCGCTCGCTGAGTCACATACCTCTAGCATTTGCCGATTTGCGGAGGTCTCCTATCTCGTCCGCCATCTTTCTTTCTAGCTGCTGTAGATTCCTCTACCTGATCCCGGTCGATCCTCTAGCTTTCTTTCTCCTAGCTAAATTTCCTTTGTGGTGGTTGACTGGGTGACCGTAGCTCTGTCTGATCTCCCTTTCTAGCTTCTTTCTAGCACAACACCAACAAAACTTTACACCACACTTTTCTCACAAACACTCGCGATCGCGAAGAAGGGACTTCTAACAAAATACAAAGCCAAACTATTCCTCTCAAACCAGCGCGCAGTGGAAGCGTGCTGGCCCATAACCTGTTGGAATAAAACAGGAGAGGAAGGGCTTGCTTTAATGATAAACTCACCGTTTATATTATAAAAGAAATAAACAATTTATTCTATATATATAATATGTATGTACACTGGGGAAGGCCTTGGTACATCCGACCGTGTCGGGATCCGTGGCTCGAGTGCTTAGCGGGAGAAACCGATCTCGCCGCGCCGCCGCTTGCGTCGCTTCCTCCGGGGTCCTCCCCACTCCTCGTTACTCAGTTGCTCTCGTCCTGTGAAAATACAATGGGAAATTTAGATAGTTGTCCAAAATTTGACCGAACACAAGCCAAACATGAACAACAAGCGAATGCAGAAGCACTGGAACACACAGATTTTCCACATTCACTTAATATCATGAACAGACTGCATAAGAACACATTATACAGAAAATCCATGAGCCAGCTTTAATCTGAGATTTTTGCATGCTTCAAGGTATAACACCTACATATATATATGATTTTTTAATTTCGTATCTAACTACTATCCAATTACTCTTACCACTCTAGCTTAAAAATTCATGTTTACCAACTGTATAACGTTTTCCGCCAGACATGGTGAAGACCACTCCTTCCTCCTGGATGTCGAAAACATATGTTTCGTCCGGGTGGTTCTCCGCCAATTGAAGCTCTAAGTCTTGCGTGAGCAAGAATAGCTTCAAGGTCCGTTGGTCTATACATCAAAACCATGTTAAATCCAACTTAAAATATTCAATCATTTCATATATCTAACTTCAATATATTTTCTAACTTGATTCTAATTTTCAAAACTGTACAGTATGTCTAGCTTGTATAGTCATTTATTGACTTTCTAGTAATGCGCATTGTCAAACTTTCAATTTCGAAGCATTTATCCGCATCAAACGATGTGCGGGTCTCGCATGTGCATTATTAGTTCTAACTAATTTCATGCGCGTCCATTTCACTCGGTCGCGCCACGTATCAACTGCAAATATCAAGCGGTGTGAATGTCGATCGATCGATAGTTCGCGCGCGCCGGTCGAACGAGCATGCTCTCCAGTCGCGAGTTTCCCCCACTCCGTGCGGTCGAACAACACGGCGAGAAACGGCGCGCTTCCCTGGCGCTCCCGCGCAAACCCGGCGTTCCCGCGCAAACCCGGCGTTCCCGCTCAGGCCCGGCGGCCATCTTGGCTTCCTTGCGTCTACCGATTTCTCGGAACCGTCTAATCCAAAACCAATTTTGTGCACTTTTTGCGAAAACCCGGCACTCGAACGACACGTAAACGATCAAAATTTTAAACTAGCTTCAAATTAACATAGCTCTGGATCGAGCATTTTCAATTGAATTTAATCTCAAACTAACAGAATTTAATTTCAAACTAACTGAATTTAATTTCAAACTAACTGAATTTAACATGTAACTAGCCCGCACTTTCGCTCGCTGAGTCACATACCTCTAGCATTTGCCGATTTGCGGAGGTCTCCTATCTCGTCCGCCATCTTTCTTTCTAGCTGCTGTAGATTCCTCTACCTGATCCCGGTCGATCCTCTAGCTTTCTTTCTCCTAGCTAAATTTCCTTTGTGGTGGTTGACTGGGTGACCGTAGCTCTGTCTGATCTCCCTTTCTAGCTTCTTTCTAGCACAACACCAACAAAACTTTACACCACACTTTTCTCACAAACACTCGCGATCGCGAAGAAGGGACTTCTAACAAAATAGCAAAGCCAAACTATTCCTCTCAAACCAGCGCGCAGTGGAAGCGTGCTGGACCCATAACCTGTTGGAATAAAAACAGGAGAGGAAGGGCTTTGCTTTTAATGATAAACTCACCGTTTATATTATAAAAGAAATAAAACAATTTATTCTATATATATATAATATGTATGTACACTGGGGAAGGCCTTGGTACATCCGACCGTGTCGGGATCCGTGGCTCGAGTGCTTTAGCGGGAGAAACCGATCTCGCCGCGCCGCCGCTTGCGTCGCTTCCTCCGGGGTCCTCCCCACTCCTCGTTACTCAGTTGGTAACGATAGAGAGAGAGAGAGAGAGAGAGAGAGAGAGAGAGAGACTATCACGTCTTATTTCCAACATTTTTATTTGAAATAATTTTAATTAATAAATTATCTTGATTTTTATTTCAAATAGATTGCAATCAAAAATCAAATTGATTTTTAATTGAAATATATTTCAATTAATAAATTATCTTGATTTTTAATTAAAATAATTTGCAATCAAAAATCAAATTAATTTTTAATTGAAATATATTTTAATTAATAAATTATTTTGATTTCTAATGAAAATAATTTCCAATCAAAAATCAAATTGATTTTTAATTGAAATTATTTTAATTAATAAATTATCTTAATTTTTTAATTAACTTAAGTTAAATCATTAAATCATACTGATTTGTGATTTAAATTAAGTTTAATTAAGAATCATTTAATTTTTTAATTAATGTTCGTTTAAATAAACAATATTTTTGATTACTGAATTATATAATAATGAATTAAAAAATACGATTGATTATTATTGATTATTTATTTTTTTCAAAAATCTGCAACCCTGCAAATGGCCCATGCGTCAAAAGACCCGCCAATCAGAAGCGAGAAATATGAATTTGGCCCACCAATCAGAAATGATTTTTTTTTTTTTTTAACAGTAAGTGGGGGGAACCCGTGGAGATTGCGGTGGATAAAGAAGAATATTTATTAATTATTTATTATTTAAATAAATGTCGTATTTTACACGTTTTATATATTTACTTAAACTTTCGCTTTTCGTATACCACACCTGAGTGCACGTTAAACAGCACAATACTTTATGCGTAATGTGGATAAAAGGATTTTATAAACTTTTATATCCACAGAAAATGTCTTGTAAGAAAAAAAAGTTTTTTTTAGTGCATTAATTTACATTCATTCCTTTCTCTTATGTATATCCGTTTTATCGTTAATTTTTTATACTTTTATATAATTATAACAGCGAATACACGATCACAGAAATAATGTATAAATGTCGAAAATTGTAAATAAATGATGAACTGTAAAATGTCGTTAAACGTTTTATTTTAGGTATAATTTTTCACGCAACATAAGCAAAATTTACACTTGAATCAATACTGTAACTATCAAGATAATTAAGGTACAAAATGCACAAATAAATTATTATATAGTGCTAACTTACTCCAATTAATAATATACTAGCAACAGTTGTCTCACTCGCTAACGCTCGTTGGGCTGCATTTTAGTTGTTGTAATATTATGTGTAAAATGCAGTAAATACAATTAGTTTAAATAACTATAAAAATTTGTGTTTTATATTCATTATAATGTATACTATATTAAATATGTTGATATTTGGGTATAATATTTGTAATAACAAACTAATATGAGATGAAAATATGCTTTTTTTTTGTTATAGATTATTGATCTTGGTTAAATTCATCTTTTTGAAGTATTTCTTTTTTAATGTAGGTAATTTTATGTGCTCCTGAGCTAATTTAATTTTATGATCGAAATGAATCTCCTATGATAAACGTCAAGAACAAAAAACCAATCGATTTTCGTTCTATGCGAATATCTCTCAAAAAATGTATTTTATTTTAAAAATTTTTATTGAAAAGCTAATTTCTTAAGTAGGTGAGAGTATGAAAATTCACGCAAACAATTTGCACCAAAAATGAATTTAATTAAATATAAAAGACAGTGAAGAATGATAAATTGTATTTGTAGAGACAAATAAATGGTAAAATAAATTTGTTAATATTAATAAAAAATAAGTGGACATTTAAAAAGTTATTTAACGAACGTTTGACTTGAACTGATTCAATCACATAGATTAATTTGTGTTAATCTATAAATTAACGAGTGTAGGTACCCAATTTTATGAATAGCTATTTACATAAAGGTTGCAGTACATAAAACACAAAAACTCTCCGAAAATGCCAAGTTTCATAGAAACTATTAATAACAACTATTATATTTACACTTTTTAGATTATATATGGTATCTACAATGGTTTGCTAATAGATTTATAAATATTCATATATACTGTCCACTTTCTTTTTAATGTTCCTTTTTGGTCTTTGTGACTCTTCAATTTTTTGTTTCTTCAAACTCTTCGTTCTAACGATTCGATCCTCTTTGTTTCTTTTATTGTTTGGTTTCGAAACTAATTTTCCTTCTGCCGTAGCTATTTTAGGTACAAGATTCGCAGCGGCAACGGTCAATTCTTGACTGCTTGATAATAAAGAATCAGCCTGTGAACATTCTGGTTCAAAGTTTGAGTCTGGATTTGGAACTTTTATCTGTAAAAATCAATTCATTAATTTAATTATAGCTTTTCAAAAATGTTTTAAGATAGCATACTAATTTCTAAACCAAAAAATCAAATCTATAACAAATAATTATTAATCATTTAGCTCAACGATACCTTAAATAAAAGCGCTCTCTCATAGTTAAATCAACTATTTTTTCTCATTTGTATTTAAAATGTTCATGAACAATCATTAAAATATTAAATTACTTGTATAATATGAGAAGAATTTTCAAAAGAAAATTTCACCCAAAGTATATAAGATGTTATCACACTGTATCGAAAATTCGCTAATTAATGGAATAATTTAGTGCAAACCCAAAATCATATTTTTAAATTAATATTGAATTTTGTTGGTCTTGCTGAGCTAACGACCAAAATCATATTATTTATCGAAAAACTACTTATCAAAATAAACAGAATGAAAGGCTTAAGCTTTGAATCCGATAATCCTAAGAAACGATACAAAAATTTTCAATTTACAGTATCTTCCAAGCTACGTATCTTACGTTACCAGTGAAAAAAAAACAACCGAGATAATATTAAAATTTTGTAGTAAAGAAAAACGAAAATTATGATTTAAAAGTGGATATTGGATAAGTGATCTTAAAGGATAATGAAAACTTAAAATTAATATTGCGTGTATATTCACAATTTTTTAACTAAAAACATCGTTAATTTTTGTAATTTATGATTTCTTTAAATTTGTCTCATTTTAGAATAATTAAAATATATCAAAGTACATAAACAATCCTTCAACGAGAAAATAATGTAATTATGATGTAATATATGAAATAATATAATATAATAATGTAATTATTTAACGAGTTGTACATTAATTACAAATAAATTATTGTACCGACTACCGTAACCTATAATCTAACTATTTTAATCTAATGAAAGCAGCGAATATTTAAAAAAAATTAATATAAAAAAAAAATTTGTATAGTTATTTATGAACTAAGAGAGTAAAATAGGTGTCATTCGCGCTAGTCGAAAGATCTAGATGAAATTAGATGAAAGTTGTTATCTGAGCTTTAACAAGGGAAGTAAAAATTCATCTAAGGGAATAATCGCCTCTTATTCCCGAAGTGTATATAAAATTCTTCACCCTCATAATTTACAAAACCACTTTATGTAACAACCATTTTATTAATAAATTTCTAAATTTTTTTCAATATTTTAAGATTCTTGGTATATTTAAATTAATATAATAAATTTAATTTTGAATCTGTAGGAACAGGCGAAATTAAGTGTTTAAAGAAAAAAAGTAGGTCTACGGAGAATAAAGTGGGTCTGCTGGGAATAAAATGAGTCTACGCGGAATAAAATAAGTAAGGGAATAAGATGCAGTTTTACTCTCTTCATAGAGGCAAATAAAGTGGACCATTTATAAATCATTAGAGTGAAAAATAATTTTTCAAATACGGGAAAGAATATTTACATAATTCTCATAATCGAAATTTTTGAAATCCATCTCTTCGTCTTCATCATCATCATCCGAATCCACTGATTCTGGTTCCAATGATAATTCTGGTTCCTCTTCTATTAAAATAAAATATATATTAAAATTTTTCTACGATAGAGTATTTTGTAAATATTTTAAATACTTATCAAAAAGGTTTTGAGCATAATTAAATTAGTCAGTTCGATTTCAAAAACTATTGATAAATTGCAAGAGAATTGGTAACATGCGTGATGGTGAGAAAGTAAAAGTTGTGCAGAATTTTGTACAACAGTTTAAGTTCGCTCACTAATAATCGTATATATACAGCTTAAGAATAGAGTTGATTTTTAAAATTAATTGTAATATGCAGCTTCCCAAGGACATATTATTTATATTTGTATAGATAAATTATCGCATATATTATATCTCAGTAACAGCTATTAAAAATTTTTTCTCCAGATCTGTTGAAGCTTATATAAATTAAAACATATTAGTAGTTTTCAGTACCAGTGAGAAAGTGGTGATTTTCAGGTAGTCGGAGTTTATCGTTTGAGCAAAGCGAGTCAACTCGTGCAATTTATTCTTGCTCTGCTCGGGCGATAAAGGTTGCATTCGTTCAAAAATCAAAACTTTCATTCTTGTGTCGACAACTATTATTTTAAATATTACTTTACGGGCGTGAAGTGTGTATGAAGTTTTACTTTACACCCCAGTACAAATTAATTTTACAATTTAATTTTATATAAAATAAATTATTTCTATCCAAATATAACATAATTTAACATAGAAGGACATGCGGAACGCCAATATTTTTTAATTTGTAATATATGATTCTATGATTGAAAAAAATTGCGGATTTTTCAAGAATTAGCACGTTTCGATAGTAATGCGAAAATGTGATTATTTTGTGTTTATTGTAAAAGTACTCGGAAAGTTTTGTAAAGTAGACGGAAAAACAAAGAGATTAAAAAAAATTAATGGTCTACGATGGTGGGAACATGGAAACAAATTATTGCAAAGTTTTCATCCCTTAAATTAAATAAATCCCGTAAATTACAAAAAAACAATAGTTGGCAGTACTTTAGAGAATCAGGCCGAACAGATATCGAAAGGTTAACATATTTAACGTATTTTTTTAATATTTTTAAATCAGCGCCATAAGTTTCATTGTTAAAAAAGTAGCTTCTCGTGTAGGGGTAGTTTGACATTTTTAAAAAGAAAAATATAAAAAGTGAATTTGACAATACTTTTTACAGAAAAACTTTGTAAGAAAATAAAGTTTGTAATTAATACTTTAATTCGGCACTGATTCAGCGCCATACGTTTTTATTTAGTTAAATGAACCCAGTAGCAGAAAATATAGTAAATATAAATCGAAGACTGATAATTGTTTAAAAAAACCAAGTTGGCAGTACTTATTCATTAAAATCTTGAATGGAATGGATAAATAGATACAAAATCTTTCAATTGAAATTGTATTTGTAACAGTGCCATAAGTTTTCAAAGGTTAATATTAAAATAACCAAAAATCAGTTTTTTTGTATAGGATCAAATAAACGATAGACGCTGGTTCCAAAAACGTTAAAATCGCATGATTTTTTTATAAACTTTAATTCTGACAGAATTTTTTAAAAAAAGTACTGCTAAAGCGCATTTTTAAGTGTAAGCTCTGCTAAAGCTCAGGAAATTTGCTAAAACTCACCCCCAAAGAACTTTTACTTAAAATTCATGTTTTACAGTTCTTTTCGTACAAAATTTTGAAAGGTATACAAAGGTACGAACAAAATCTACTAATTAATTCTTTCTCTGTAACAGCGCCATAACTTTTCCAAGCTCTATCGTAAAAATTGAATGAATCGGTTATTCTTTTTTATCTTTAAAAAAATGATAGTCGTAGGTTTCGAAAATGTTTGAATCAAATGGTTTTTTTCTAAATTATGTACTCTTGTAAGATTTGTATTGAAGAAGTACTGCCAAAGCTTAGTTTTATATGTAAATGTTAGTTTTATTTGTAAAAAAAATTAGCCAAAAATAGTCTTTTAGGAATCAACGAAAATATTAACAAGATGTCGAATCCAAATTGCAAGAACGTACCCCTTTCAACACAAAGATTTTATCTAAAATATTAGCGGGTAGCTTAAAACATAAGGAAAGGCCTAACGATTTGATTTTTCTAAACAGAAATATTTTTTTAATTGACTAAAAAATCTATGGTTGGCAAATATTAGTAAAAAAGGCATAATCTTTGAAACATAGTAATGAAAAATTGATTTAAAAATCTGGAAAATTTTCGATGTATTGATTAAAACATGACTAAAGGCTTGACGTTTAGGATTTTTTCAAAAATTTATTCTTATTAATATTATCAGGTATCAATTATTAAGCAAAGAAAGATATAGATTGTACATAAATAAATTACTGACTAATAAAAATTGCGCAAGTTTTATTTACAAATCATATATTAGTTTCGATTCGTATCGAATCTTAAGTAATGTTTCACTAGTGACGAAACTACGACACTGACAGTGCATTTTAACTAGAAACTAGTCTGCTCAATAGTTTCGATGCTTTATTTTCTACCAGGGTATCTACATATGTAAAGCAACTGTAACAATAATTATAACAATAACAGTTCATTTTGATGCATCAAAAACTAGAAACTGTTTATAATGTAATATTTATACAAATTCTGTAGAAATATAAAGACATATTAAACCGTTGGGAATTCATGCATTTTTTAATTTACCTGGGTAAAGTAACATCCCACAACAGATAAGTTGTCAAAGCCTTCACTTAGAGACTTAATAAGCCCTTTCTCAAAATCGCAATGCGCCCTTAACGGTTGAAAGAATGGAAATCGTTCTCGAATATGCTTCCAAACTGCTTTGTAGGCTGTAGAGGTTCTTTTTGTCATTATCACCCATAGGCACGGTACTACCTATAATTTATGACTTGTATTATATTTTGTCTGCAATTATTTACACATTCAAAGGGCATATTTGTCTCACACAAATTGATTCGCCACTCAATAAATGTATGCTTTAAGGAGGTGGTACACCTGATAGGTTATTGACGGAGCAAAAAAATTTACTTAGTACAATTATTTAACAAAATGCTCTATTTTATGCAAATCCCAAATACAGAAGCACTAGATAATTGGATAATTAATCGATATATAAAATTTCAGGTCAATACATCAAAGACACCTTACAAAATTTCTGCACAAAAAAATATGGAAAATAGTGTGTTTTCGGTACAGAAATTTTGTAAGGTGTCTTTGATGTATTGACCTGAAATTTTATATATCGATTAATTATCCAATTATCTAGTGCTTCTGGTATTAGGGATTTGCATAAAATAGCGTATTTTATTAAATAATTGTAGTAATTAAACTTTTTTGCTCCGTCGATAACCAATCAAATGTACCACCTCCTTAATTGAATTATTAAAAGTTCAATCATTAAAAAATTGTTTTACTTTCATAAAAACCAATTAATAACTATGAATGTTGTTTTAAATACTTCTTGCGGAAATCTCAAATTAACGTATAATTACTTAAAATGTAGAATGCAAAATTATTTTTTCCAAACGGTGCATTAAAATGTTATACCATATGCATGCAAAATGATACATTACGCTAAGTGAACAACAGTATGTTATGATACTACTGCGAGAAAGTAGATTTTCCTCGCTTCGCGCGGGTGTAAATGTCACGCAAGACGAGAATCTCTTTTTCGTACTTGAATTGCACGGTATTTTTCGATACGAAAACTGGATTTGGAGCATGCATTTTTTATTCAGCATGCAAGAAGTTGCGCTTTTCACACGGAGTGTCGAAAATGTAGTATTCTGTTCTCTCAGAAAAATAGGTCTTTAAATAGTACATTACGGTACTAGAGTGAGAAAGTAGATTGTTGTCTCGTGTGTCGTTTACACTCGAGCAAAGCGAGAATGGAAAAGCACACGTGGCGAGAATCTCTTTCTCGCACTTGTAACGTACGGTATTTTTTTAACCTTGTGTTTTTTTAGCAGACGTAGTTGTAACTTTTTACGCACTGGTTACGGAATATACTATTTTCTAACAAAAGTATGGAAAAATATATTGTAAAGCGTTAGAATCCCTTTTGATGGATTAAGGGGTCCAGACATCGTTTTACCTATAAAAATCTTACAAATTAAAAATTTTCATTAAAAATTTGATTTATGGTAATAAAGATTACATGAATATACATAAAAAAATATTATTTTTATGAACATATTAAAATGTTGGTTAAAAAAATTGACCTAGTAGAACCATATCTGAATCCTTGCTTCAGCAAAGGACCCAAAATCAGTGTTTGTACTCACTTGCCGTAAGCTTTATTTTTCACTTTTCATTGGATTGGACTGAAATTTTGAGGAACGCTTCTTTGAATTAATTGTTAGAAAGTAAGAGAAACAGATATTTTAAAAAACTTCTCAACTTTGTTTAAAATCAAATTTTACTAAAAAATTGTATAAAAATCAACTTTTTCTTTCTTTCATAATATTAAAATCATATTTATATAATTCTGTTGCACTTACTTATAGACAATTAATTTAAAGCAGCTTTCCCCAAAATTTTAGTCCAATCTCTTGGTTCTTCAAACCGTTCTCATTACCTATACGTGCGTGCGCGCGCATTATTCTCTCGTCTTGCACCATGCTAAATAATTGTCGCCTCGATAAAACTAAATAATTTTCTAGCAAGTTACTATTAAAAAAATAAAAATACAAGGCAGAGATAGGCATCATTCGCGCTTCGCGCTCGCGCTGTCCGTGCTTTTTTCCTACGATTTAGAATTAACACAATAGTTGCTCGGAAAAGTCGATTTTCTACATATATTTATTGCAATGTATTTCTGCACGCTATTATTGCATGTAGATGACTTTGTTTAATTTAACGCAACCGTCTCTCTGAGTCTCTAGCGTTGAAAAATGAGTAATAAGCAAAACTTTTGTGTGTATAAATGTACATTGCGAAATTGTGTAGAAATAGTGAACTAAAACCGTTTTTACAGGTTGCAATAAAATAAATCTCTGCGTCATTACATTCATATATATAATAAATATGTAGAAGTACAATCTGGTTGGTTAACTAAAGTGGTATTGGTGATCAAAACCAACATTTTTCAGACTTAATATTTTAACAGGTTGGGGACGACATGACACATATTTATTCATGTTTTATTATTTATCCTTGTTTTTAATTATCTTTTTTTTTAATTATTTTTCTAATCTAGAAAAATATATATTGTGGCGTACATGGTAGGATGTAAATTTATTTATTGAAACCTAATGGTTTTACTTTTTTTTAAATGATACAATTATTTGTTTTTATTTAAATAATTTAATGTAGCCTTTTAACGAAAACAAATGCTTATACATTGTCCGTCTCCTACCTGTAAAGTAGCTCTACATCCAAAGAAACACCTAGCACTGTGCAATGTAAATTTTCTAAAAGCGTATTTTTGTAGAAAAAATGTTCTCTTTCGATTGTTATGTAATTTGAACGGTTTTAAAGTAAAATTATCTTAAGTAAATTTAAAAAATCTAAAAAACCGAATTTTAAACTCGAAAAATTGACTCCATCTTAACAGCAGTTAATTTAATTTAAATTTGCATAAATCCATCTTCAAGAAAGTTTAGAAATGCACCGTTTGAGGTGGAATATAGAATACAATCGGTTAAATAATAAACCAAGAATACATAATAATCATGCGCGCACACACACAATCTAAATTATTTTTAAAAAATTGCTTATTTCGAACTCTCGAGTGTTAAAACTTTAGTCATTTAATTATAAAAGAAACAAAATTTTCTTACTTCTACAATGCTGTCTCTAACTTAACTCACGCTTGTCCTCTTAAATTAGGTATCATTTTTAAAATATAGATTAGTAAAACATAAATTTAACTATCTTTTCATTCATTCAAGATTTATTTAAATGTTATGAGATTTTGGTGTTATTGCAAAAGTAGACTATTATTATTATTAAAAAAATTATCGATATTTTCAGTTGTGAACAAATTGTGAATACCGCCGAGACAAGTACTTTTCTCTCTAAAAATTTCAAATATACTAATTATACTTTGTTTTCGAGTGAAAGAATAAAACGTAAAAAAAATCAATTTTTCTTTCGTCGACGGATTAGCTCGTTCAAATTTAGACAAAATTCTCGTAGTTATATGGAGACATTTGAGATGATTTTGAACTTATGGATGGCACTGTATATATATATTGAACTGTTACCGTTTGGTACTTCTTGCACATCATTGTCAAGACCTGGGTGACTCCTTTAATTTTGGGGCAAATTTTAAATGTTGCATCAATGAATACGTCATTATTTTCCGAAAATTCCTTCATTAACTCTTCATCATAAAATATTAGGTGAGAATATTTTTTTGACGATGAAATTAAAACTGATAGCATGTTTCTTTCATTATCGGACTTTATCTTCAAAAGTGAAGGAACTTTAGTTAAGCCCTCTTGCAATCGTTTCAATGAAGTATAATCATTCTTTATACTCTCATTCTTTGTGCTTTTTTTGGCCCTAAGAATGGTCGATTTGATTGATGAGAAAGACGTTGTTGCGCGACCTTCAGGATGCCTTGAACAAATAAATAAATTTCAACTTGTGGAAACGTTAAAGACTTGTTATTTAAGTATCCTTAATAAAAATTGGAACGTTATAAATATTCAGCAAATTTGAATATCGGAAGTTACAATGATAGATAAATGAATTCTATGAATACTTTGTAAGTAGGATATAAAATATTAGTTTATCAATGGTAGGTTATGTTACAGAATTAAAATACTGCGATTGCCGATTATAAGGGGTCATTCTTGTTTATCACTTTAGAAAAATCTTTTTAGACTCTAATGTTCAAAATTGATCATAATTATGGGCAATTAAAACAAATTTTATAAAAAAATTACTTCTATTTAAATCACTTATAACTCGGAAACAAATGGAGATAGGTACTCAAACCAAAATCCGAAAGAAAGCTGGGATCAAGTAGATATAAAAAAGAATAGATTACTTTAAAAAGCATTGAGAAATACATAACGTACTGGTTTGTCGTAGCATTATAAATGACGGATGCACTTCCTGCACCAGGATTTGCTGCATTTGTTTTAAATTCCTGTCGCAGTAGTCTTTGTTCTAAAGTCTGATGGGTACTCTCAAAACAGGTATGCGGCCGTGTAAGTCTTGCAGTACCCGCGTCGCCGCTGACTTCCAGGTGTCATACTGCAGTACATTTGGGTTTTATGCACCCATATCTATTTACAATGAATATAACATAATTTAGAATTATACTAATTAAAGTGTGAAACACGATGATCTACATTAAAAACAAAGACTTTAGAAAAATAAAATTGAATATTTTTAGTTACCTTGTTTTTTCTTTATTGTTAACCTTATAATTATATCCGAAATGATGGAAGCCTCTTTTCAATTTGGGTTCTGCCGTGTACATAACATAAAATTCACTAATCTCAAAAATACGTTATCAAGTTTTCAATAACCTCCGATCTGTTTGAACAGTGTGTGACGTGGTATTCGCGTACCCGATTAAAATTAATTGATTAATGTAATTAAATTAACCGTTGGGCCGCGTTGCCCAATACCGCGCACACAATTAATTTATTTATTCGCGAACTGCGGGCTGTCGCCAGGAACACGAGTTCGCTGGGACGATCGGTATGGAGTTCTCGCCGCGTATCAATCCCGAGGACAACATTATGAAGGCCACAAGCCGCCAGACATAAACCAAAAGAAGAAGCAAATAAAATACTAAGTAATAAAATTGAAAATATTTTAATAAGAAAGAAAGGATTGTCTGCCAGAACTCATTAGTGGGGCGCAGACGGTACCTGCCCCAGACACACAAGACAATATTATTGAATCAAAATAATGATAAACTTAAAATTTTGGTATCGTAAGAACGATTGAACGGAGCCTATATAAGTACACCGTCTGCGCCTTAGTGATGAGTTCTAGCAGACGGTCCCAAGACGAAACATATAGACTTAAAATTTCTTTCTTTCTAATTAAAATATTTTCAATTTTATTACTTAGTATTTTATTTGCTTCTTCTTTTGGTTTATGTCTGGCGGCTTGTGGCCTTCATAATGTTGTCCTCGGGATTGATACGCGGCGAATTGTCGTGCCTTTTCGAGCGATCAACTTGGAGTTCTTGCTGAGCTAAAGTCGTCAGACGTTAGCTCAGCAAGACCGACAAAATTCAATATTAATTTACAAACTTTTGCCTGGGCGAGAAAAATTATATTTTTAATAATAACAGGACTTTGGTTTAAAATTATGTCCATAGTACATACTCTGATGTTAGGGGGCACTTTTCCATCCACAATCAGATTTTCCACCTTATGTGTACTTATATAGGCTCCGTTCAATCGTTCTTACGATACCAAAATTTTAAGTTTATCATTATTTTGATTTAATAATATTGTCTTGTGTGTCTGGGGCAGGGACCGTCTGCGCCTTACTGATGAGTTCTAGCAGACGGTCCCAAGACGAAACACATAGACTTAAAATTTCTTTCTCTCTTATTAAAATATTTTCAATTATATTACTTAGTATTTTATTTGCTTCTTCTTTTGGTTTATGTCTGGCGGCTTGTGGCCTTCAAAATGTTGTCCTCGGGATTGATACGCGGCGAATTGTCGTGCCTTTTCGAGCGAGCAACTTGGAGTTCTTAGAGTCGTTAGACGTTAGCTCAGCAAGACCGACAAAATTCAATATTAATTTAAAAACTTTTACCTGGGCGAGAAAAATTATATTTTTAATTTAAAAAAAATTCATATATATTATGTATGTTTTTGCTTTATTATTTTTTTATATAATAAAATATTTTAATATAATATAATATATAATATATCTTTTATTTCAGTACATGTGTCCAAATCCATTGTGCCAAAGGATCTTCCAGAATGCTAAAGCATACTATGGGCATCTGAGCCAAAGGAAAGAGTGCCAAACAGTTAGTATTTTCATTTCATAAATATATATTATATTAAATGAATAAAATGAAATAATGATATATATTTTTTTACAGTTTAATAAGAAATCTTAATAATACAGTTTAATAAGAAAGTTTAATAAAAGTGTGTGTGCGTGCGTGGGTGCTGTGCGTGTGTGTGTATGTGTGTGTGCGTGTGTGTGCGTGCGCGCGTGTGGGAAACACCACCAGCCAGAGTGCGACGTATGTGACCTAGTCGCCGGTTATTTGAAAAATGAATCTATCGTTCGTGAATGTCTATATGTATGTATTATCGGTCACACCGAACTAAATAATTTACTTTTAGAATAAACATACCTTGATTTTTGCTGCCTTTTTTCTTGTTAAACTGTAAAAAAGTATATATCATTATTTCATTTTATTCATTTAATATAATATATATTTATGAATTGAAAATACTAACTGTTTGGCACTCTTTCCTTTGGCTCAGATGCCCATAGTATGCTTTAGGATTCTGGAAGATCCTTTGGCACACTGGATTTGGACACCGTACTGAAATAAAAGATATATTATATATTATATTATAATAAAATATTTTATTATATAAAAAAATAATAAAGCAAAAACATACATAATATATATGAATTTTTTTTAAATAATGTGATTTTCTACTTTCAAAAATAACGTAAATTGATCGATATCTACGTTATTTGGTGGGGGGGGGTCAAGGTGGGTGGGGGGGGGGGGGGTCTTTCACCTAAATAACTATATAATATATGTGTATATATCTTTCTATAATATATGAATATTTCGCCGCCGCCGCCGCCGCCGTGTCTAAGAATTCAGGATTCAACATATATATATATATATATATATATTATTTTTTCATTGTCTAAATACATACATATATATAAATGTATTAAGAATTATAAATATACTTATAAATATGTTATTGACTGAATATTGGCTGAGAAATCGCCATCATGATTTATTTAAACTTAATATATATTAGATGAATAATTAAAAAAAAAAAACTTATTATGAATTATTATGTATTAACTGAATATTGGCTGAGAAATCGCCAACATAATTTATTCAAACTTATTTTTAGATATAAATAATTCAAAAATAAACTTATTATTAATTGTTCTAAATTGACTGAATATTGGCTAAGTAATCGCCATCATAATGAAATAATATACTTATGATTTATTGTTATGAATTGACTAATTATGAGTTGTTACGAAATGATTAAATATTGGCTGAGAAATCGCCATCCTAATTAAATAATTAAAAAATAAACTTATTATTAATTGTTATGAATTGACTGAATATGAGTTGTTACGAAATAATTAAATATTGACTAAGAAATCGTCATCATGATTTATTCAAACTTATTATTAGATGAATAATTATAAAAAATAAACTTATTATGAATTGTTATGAATTGACTGAATATTGGCTGAGAATTCGCCAACATAATTTATTCAAACTTATTATTACATATAAATAATTAAAAAATAAACTTATTATTAATTGTTATGAATTGACTGAATATTGGCTGAGAAATCGCCAACATATTTATTCAAACTTATTATTAAATATATAAATAATTAATAAATAAACTTATTATTAATTGTTCTAAATTGACTGAATATTGGCTGAGAAATCGCCATCTTAATTTGTACAACCATTTGTAATGTGAGTGTTATTATTGATAATTTTATTCTCAATAATAACAACAGTCTCAACTCTGTAAAACACAGAGAGCAAATGGATTACACATGAAATTCTCCCGTACCTCTTCCTCTTGTGAATAATAATTATCATTACCGTTATGAATAATAATAATAATAATAAAAATAATAATAATTATCATTATCATTATCATTATTATTATCATTATTATGAATAATCCGAGGATTTTGAAGAGTCCCATACCTCGGCAATAAATTGATTTCCCCCCCTCTTAAAAAAAGAAAAAATCATTATGAATATCATTATCATTATCATTTTTTTTTTTTTTTTTTTTCGTGGGAAACTGGAGAAATCTTACATAAGACGACGACGAGGGTCCGCACTCGTCGCCAGTGCCGGATTCTTACCGGCTAAAACTCCAAACCCAACACTTTCACCTGCCCAGCCCGGAACTGTTTTTCACATTACTTCAAGCTGGGAGGCGTGTCTTGTGACATGCGTCATTCGTTCCTTATTCTATCCTCCCACGTTGAGACTGCCACTTATCGTGAAGCGGCCTTTCGGGCGGTATCGAGCGCGCGCCTAAAGGTGGCACAGGCTCCGGACCCCGCCACGTGAGACACTCCCTCAGCATGCTTTGATGGACAAAGAAAGCATTTGGGAGCGCTCTTGCAATTCTTAAGGTTGTGTCCAGGCTCGCCGCACTTGTAGCACGACAAGGACCTGTCCACTCCCTTACAATTCCGTTTCTTGTGGCCGAAGTCTAGGCACCGATAGCACCTCTCGACCAAGACTCGATCCCGAACGCGACAGCTTACGAAGCCGACGCAGAGATGCCGCATCGACTTCAGCCTGTCAGCGCTCTCGTGATCCAGCTTCACGATGGCTGTCTTCTGTTGATTGCGGTTGGGACCCAAAAGCTTCAGCTCTCGGCTCTCAGGCGGAGACGCGAGAACTTTATCTAGGGCCGCTACCACTACGTCCCTCGTTGTGAGAGCGTCCAGGTCTCTGATCTCCAGGGTCACCCTTCGATCTCGGATCCTAACTTCTCCCATCCCTTTAGTAGCCGTACGGACTTTCTCAGCAAATGCTGTTGCGTCCGTCTTCTTGCCCAGCCGGAGCAGGACATCTCCCCGCCCTGTTGGCCGTACGCTCAGAACCTGGGCGCCGCTGTCGTCCGGGTTGACTTCCTTTCGGAGCTTCCCCAAGACTTCAGCAAACGTACGGTCCCTCGCGACAGTTACCACCAGGGTGGATACCGGCGCCATCTGGCGCTTTCTCCTATCAAGAGGCGCCTGTCCCGACTTGACTGTTGGCTTTTTCCCCGCCACTGACGCGGACTTGGATTGCTCCTTGTCCGTGCCACGTGGTGGTACCTCCTTCCGAGGCTTCTTCTTCTTGCGGCTCTTAGGGTGCGTGTACATAAGCGCTGTGCTGTGCTGTGCTGTGCTGTGCCGTCCTATGCCATGCTGGTCCGACGATGCCGTTCATGTTTCATTTTCATAGTTTCTTGATTCTTGGACGTCACAATCGAGAGTCACAGTTATTCGTCATCTAAAGTGTATAATTTATGGAGTACTACCAACGAAGATAGACCTAAATCTTCGTTGGTATTACATCAAAACAATAACAGTTCAAAAATCCGAACTTTTAATTATACCTAATTTATTTTATCGAAATAGTTATCAGATTGATGTAAAAGGTAAAATATTTCTTTAATTGTATTCTTTGCTAGATTGTACAGAGTTAAAAACTATCATTAGATATAGTATTATCAAATTATTGGGACTAGATGTAGCCTTCCTAATTATTGACATGAAAAACATTTCATTTACAATAATGCTGCTATTAGTTAGTAGAATAACTTTATCGTAGCCCACTGTCATTTTACTTAAATACGAGCTTGATACACTTACAGAATATGAACCCTCTATTCATTATACTAAAACTTTTATATACTATATATATATATATATATATTAATTATTTTATAGAAAGAAACCGGAAACTAAGCATATTGCAGAGCATGTACAGCAGCTGGCTGCTGTACCAGAATGGGTACTTAAGAGAAAGAAAGTAGCAAATGACAGAGAAGGCAGCTTATATATACGTAAACCTGCAAGAATATCTTGATAAATATTTATTTATTACATTTTGAATTTTAGCTAATTTTACGGTTTTGATAATTAACTAACTAATTAATCTCAGACGACTCGCGAGTACATTCACGTATATGTATATAATACGTAAACGTTATTTATTTCTATTTACGGAAGTGCATCTCGAAACTCATAGCAACAAATTTCTTGAGCTAGAGATTCCTAATCTTGAGTAAATATATTTTACTCGGAGAATCTTCTAAATTGTTTACTTTTTAATTACTACCATATTTCTGTTTAAGGGCACTCTCTGACT
>JANSJX010000482.1:0-25016 GCA_026168455.1 Theocolax elegans
GAAATTTCAAATATTTAGATTTCGTTCCACTGCCGGTGGAAGGAATTAACATGCATTTTTACACTTTTATACACATATAGAACCAGCTTAGAAGTCCGATTTTCAAATTTTTAGATTTCGTTCCATAGCCGGGTGCTTTGAATTCAAATGCTTTTTTTCAGACTATACACATATAAACGGGCTAAGAAGTCAAAATTTTCAATTTTTAGATTTCGTTCCATTGCCGGGTGGATTGAATGAACATGTAATATTACACGTATATATACACATAAACCAGGAGGAAGTCCAAATTTTCAAATTTTTAGATTTCGTTCCGTTGCGGGTGCATTGAGTTAAATTCAAATTACAGTATATACACATATAACCCGGCAAAGAAGTCGAAATTGTCATTTTTAGATTTCGTTCCATAGCCTGGTGCTGTGATTCTAATCTTTTTCTCGTATAAACACATATAACGGCTAGAAGTCAATTTTCAAATTTTTAGATTCGTTCCAATGCCGGGTGAATGAATTAACATGCATTTTTACATGTATATACACAATAAACCGGCAAAGAAGGCCAAATTTTCAAATTTTAGATTTCGTTCCGTTGCCGGTGGATTGAATTAACATGAATTTTTACAGTATATACACACAAAAACCGGCTAGAAGTCAAAATTTAAAAATTTTTAGATTTCGTTCCGTTGCCGGGTGCATTGAGTTAACATGCAATATTACACGTATATACAACATCAAACCAGCTAGGAAGTCCAAATTTTCAAATTTTAGATTTCGTTCCAGAGCCGGGTGCTTTGAATTCAAATGCTTTTTTTCAGTATATAACGTAAAACGGCTATGAAGTCGAAATTTCAATTTTTAGATTTCGATCCATGGCCACGTGGATTGAATTAACATGCATTTTTACATGTATATACACACATAAACAGCTTGGAAGTCCAAATTTTCAAATTTTTAGATTCGTTCGTTGCTGGGTGGATTGAGTTAAAATGCATTTTTACATATATACACACATACACTGGCAAAGAAGGCCAAATTTTCAAATTTTTAGATTTCGGTTCCTTAGCCTGGTGCTTTGAATGCAAATGCTTTTTTCTCGTATAAACACATATAACCGGCTAAGAAGTCATAATTTTCAAATTTTTAGATTCCGTCCATTGCCGGGTGGATTGAATTAACATGCAATATTACAGTATATACACGCATAAACGGGTATGAAGCTCGAAATTTTCAAATTTTTAGATTTCGTCCGTTCCGGGTGCATTGAGTTAACATGCAATATTAACGCATATACACGCATAAACCGGCTATGAAGTCGAAAGTTTCACAATATTTAGATTCGTTCCACTCAGGGTGGAATGAATTTACATGCATTTTTCACTTTTATACACTATAAACCAGCTTAGAAGTCCGAATTTTCAAATTTTTAGATTTCGTTCATAGCCGGGTGCTTTGAATCAAATGCGTTTTTTCACGTATATAACACATATAACAGGCTAAGAAGTCAAAATTTTCAAATTTTAGATTTCGTTCCATGCCGGGTGGATTGAATTAACATGTAATATTACACGTATATACACATAAACCAGCTAGGAAGTCCAAATTTTCAAATTTTAGATATTTCGTTCGTTGCCGGGTGCATGAGTTAACATTCAATATTACACGTATATACATATAACCCGGCAAAGAAGTCGAAATTGTCATTTTTAGATTTCGTTCCATAGCCTGGTGCTGTGAATTCTAATGCTTTTTTTCGTATAAAAACATATAAACCGGCTAAGAAGTCAAAATTTTCAAATTTTTAGATTTCGTTCCAATGCCGGGTGAATTGAATTAACATGCATTTTTACATGTATATACACACATAACCGGCAAAGAAGGCCAAATTTTCAATATTTAGATTTCATTCCGTTGCCGGTGGATTGAATTAACATGCATTTTACACGTATATACACACAAAAACGAGCTATGAAGTCGAAATTTCAATTTTTTAGATTTCGTTCCTTTGCGGGTGCTTTGAATTCAAATGCTTTTTTCTCGTATAAACACATATAACCGGCTAAGAAGTCAACATTTTCAAATTTTTTGATTTCGTTCCATGCCGGGTGGATTGATTAACATGCAATATTACACGTATATACACACATAAACCAGCTAGCAAGTCCAAATTTTCATATTTTTAGATTTCGTTCCATACCCGGGTGCTTTGCATTCAAATGCTTTTTTTTCACGATATACACGTATAAACCGGCAAAGAAGGCCATATTTTAATTTTTAGATTTCGTTCAGTTGCCGCGTGAATTGAAATAACATGCACTGTTACATGTATATACACACATAAACCGGCAAAGAAGGCCAATTTCCAAATATTAGATTTCGTTCCGTTGCCGGGTGGATTAAGTTAACATGCAATATTACACGTATATATACACACAAACCAGCTAGAAGTCCAAATTTTCAAATTTTTAGATTTCGTTTCCGTTACCGGGGCATTGAGTTAACGTGCAATATACACTTATATACACGCATAAACCGGCTATGAAGTCAAAATTTTCAAATTTTTAGATTTCGTTCTGTTGCCGGGTGCATTGAGTTAATGCAATATAACACGTATATACACGCATAATCCGCTATGAAGTCAGAATTTTCAAATTTTTAGATTTCGTTCCATTGCCGGGTGAATTGAATTAACATGCATTTTTACATGTATACACACATAAAACGGCAAAGAAGGCCAAATTTTCAAATATTTAGATTCGTTCCGTTGCCGGGTGGATTGAATTAACATGCATTTTACACGTATATACACACAAAAAAACGGCTAAGAAGTCAAAATTTACAAATTTTTAGATTTCGTTCCGTTGCGGTGCATTGAGTTAACATGCAATATTACACGTATATACACACATAAACCAGCTAGGAAGTCCAAATTTTCAAATTTTTAGATTTCGTTCCATTGTCGGGTGGATTGAATTAACATGCATTTTTACATGTATATACACACATAAACCGCAAAGAAGGCCAACTTTTCAAATATTTAGATTTCGTTCCCTTGCCGGGTGGCGTGAGTTAACATACTTTTTACACGTATATAAACACATAACCAGCTAGGGGCCAATTTCAAATTTTTAGATTTCGTTCGTTGCCGGGTGGATTGAGTTAACATGCAATATTCACGTTATACACGCATAACCCGGCAATATAAGTCGAAATTTTCAAATTATTAGAGTGGTCCTTAGCCGGGAGCATTGTTAACATACATTTTTACAACGTATATAAAACACATAAACCAGCTAGAAAGGCCAAATTTTCAAATTTTTAGATTCTTGCCGTTGCCGGGTGGATTGAGTTAACATGCAATATTACACGTATATACAGCCATAAACCGGCTATGAAGTCGAAATCAATTTTTAGATTTCGTTCCACTGCCGGGTGCATTGAGTTAACATACATTTTACACGTATATAAACACATAACCAGCTAGGAAGGCCAAATTTTCAAATTTTTAGATTTCGTTCCGTTGCCGGTGGATTGAGTTAAAATGCAATATTACACGATATACACCATAACCCGGCAAATAAGTCGAAATTTTCAAATTATTAGATTGGTTCCTTAGCCGGGTGCATTGAGTTAACATACATTTTTACACGTATATAAACACATAAACCGGCTATGAAGTCGAAATTTTCAAATTTTTACATTTCGTTCCGTTGCCGGTGGATTGAGTTAACATGCATATTACACGTATATACACGCATAAACCGCTATGAAGTCGAAATTTTCAAATTTTTTAGATTTCGTTCCACTGCCGGGGGATTGATTAACATGCATTTTTACACGTTTATACACACATAAACCAGTTTAGAAGTCCAATTTTCAAATTTTTAGCTTTCGTTCCATTGCCGGGTGGATTGATTAACATCAATATTACATGTATATACACGCATAAACGGCTCTAAGTCGAATTTTCAAATTTTAAGATTTCGTTCCGTTGCCGGGTTGATTGAATTCAAATGCTTTTTTTCTCGTATAAAACGCATAAACCGGCTATGAGTCGAAATTTTCAAATTTTAGTTCCGTTCCATTGCCGGGTGGATTGAATTAACATGCAATATTACACGTAATACACACTAAACCAGCTAGGAAGTCAAATTTTCAAATTTTTAGATTTCTTTCCGTTGCCGGGTGGATTGAGAACTGAATTTTTACATGTATTACACACATAAACCGGCAAAGAAGGCCAAACTTTCAAATTTTTAGATTCGTTCCATAGCCGGGTGCTTGAATTCAAATGCTTTTTTTCACGTATATACACGTATAACGGCTATGAAGTCGAAATTTTCAAATTTTTAGATTTCGTTCCATTGCCGCTGAATTGAATTAACATGCATTTTTACATGTATATACACACATAAACCGCAAAGAAGGCCAAATTTCAAATATTTAGATTTTCGTTCCGTTGCCAGGTGGATTGAGTTAACATGCAATATTACACGTATATACACGCATAACCGGCTATGAAGTCGAAAATTTTCAATTTTTTAGATTTCGTCCCACTGCCGGATGGATTGCATTAACATGCATTTTTAAGATCTATCAACACATAAACCGGCAAAGAAGGCCAAATTTTTCAATTTTTAGATTTCGTTTCCGTTGCGGGTGATTGAGTTAACATTCAATATTACACGTATATTACACACATAAACCAGTAGGAAGTCCAAATTTTCAAATTTTAGATTTCGTTCCATAGCCGGTGCTTTGAATTCAAATGCTTTTTTTCACGTCTATACACGTATAAACCGGCTATGAAGTCGAAATTTTCAAATTTTTAGATTTCGTTCCATTGCCACGTGGATTGAATTACATGCATTTTTTACATGTATTACACCTAAACCAGCTTGGAAGTCCAAATTTTCAAATTTTTTAGATTCGTTCCGTTGTGGTGGATTGAGTTAGTGCCATATTTCACGTATATACCGCATAAACCGACTATGAAGTCGAATTTTCAAATTTTTAGATTTCGTTCCTAGCCTGGTGCTTTGAATTCAAATGCTTTTTTTCTCGTATAAACACATATAAACCGGCTAAGAAGTCATAATTTTCAAATTTTAGATTCCGTTCCATTGCCGGATGGATTAAGAACATGCAATATTACACGTATATACACACATAAACCAGCTAGGAAGTCCAAATTTTCAAATTTTTAGATTTCGTTCCGTGCCGGGTGCATTGAGTAAAGATCCATAACACGTATATACACGCATAAACCGGCTATGAGTTGAAATTTTCAAATTTTTAGATTTCGTTCCACTGCCGGGTGGATTGAATTAACATGCATTTTTACACGTATTACACACATAACCCGGCAAAGAAGTCGAAATTTTCATTTTAGATTTCGTTCCATAGATGGTGCCTTGAATTCTAATGCTTTTTTTCTCGTATAAACACCTATAAACCGGCTAAGAAGTCAAAATTTTCAAATTTTTAGATTCCGTTCCATTGCCGGGTGGATTAATTACATGCATATTACAGTAAATACACACATAACCACTAGGAAGTCCAAATTTCAAATTTTTAGATTTCGTTCCGTTGCCGGGTGCATTGAGTTAACATGCAATATTACACGTATATACACGCATAAAAACCGGCTATGAATCGAAATTTTCAAATTTTTAGATTTCGTTCCGTGCCGGTTGCATTGAGTTAACATGCAATATTACACGCATACACGCATAAACCGGCTATGAAGTCGAAATTTTCAAATATTTAGATTCGTGCCACTGCCGGGTGGAATGAATTAACATGCATTTTACCACGTTTTATACAATAAACCAGCTTAAAGTCCAAATTTTCAATTTTAGATTTTCGTTCCATAGCCGGGTGCTTTGAATCAAATGTTTTTCACGTATTAACATATAACAGGCTAAGAAGTCAAATTTTCAAATTTTTAGATTTCGTCCATTGCCGGGTGGATTGAACTTAACATGTAAATACACGTATATATACATAAACCGCTAGGAGCCCAATTTCAAATTTTAGATTTCGTTCCGTTGCCGGTGCATTGAGTTAACATGCAATATTACACGTATACACGCATAATCCGGCTACGAAGTCAGAATTTTTCAATTTTTAGATTTCGTTCATCGCCGGGTGGATTGAATTAACTGCAATATTACTGTATATATACACATAAACCAGCTTGAAGTCCAAATTTTTCAAATTTTTAGAGTTCGTTCGGTTGCCGGGTGGATTGACTTAACATGCATTTTTACACTATATACACACAAAACCGGCTAAAAATCGAAATTTTCAAATTTTTAGATTTCGTGCCATAGCCGGTGCATTGAGTTAACATGCATTACACGTATATACACGCATAATCCGGCTATGAATCGAAATTTTCAAATTTTTAGATTTCGTTCCACTGTCGGTGGATTGAATTAACATGCATTTTTACACGTATATACCACAATAACCCGCAAAGAAGTCGAAATTTTTTAATTTTTTAGATTTCGTTCCATAGCCGGGTGCTTGAATTCAAATGCTTTTTTTTCTCGTATAAACACATATAAACCCTGATAAGAAGTCAAAATTTTTCAAATTGTCATTTCGTTCCATTGACGGGTGGATTGAGTTAAAATGCAATATTACACGTATATACACGCATAAACAGCTAGGAAGGCCAAATTTTCAATTTTTTAGATTTCGTTCCGTTGCCGGGTGGATTGAGTTAACTGCATATTACACGTATATACACATAACCCGGCAAATAAGTCGAAATTTTCAAATTATTAGATGGGTTCCTTAGCCGGGTGCATTGAGTTAACATACATTTTTACACGTATAAACACAAAACCAGCTAGAAAGGCCAATTTCAAATTTTTAGATTTCGTTCCGTTGCCGGGTGGATTGAGTTAAACATGCAATATTACACGTATATACACGCATAAACCGGCTTGAAGTCGAAATTTTCAAATTTTTAGATTTCGTTCCGTTGCCGGGTGGATTGAGTTAACATGCAATATTACACGTATATACACGCATAACCGGCTATGAAGTCGAATTTTCACAATTTTTAGATTTCGTTCCACTGCCGGGTTGATTGAATTAACATGCATTTTTACACGTTTTATACACCATAAACCAGTTTTAGAAGTCCAAATTTTCAATTTTTAGCTTCGTTCCATTGCGGGTGGATGAATTAACATAAAATTACATGTATATCCCCGCATAACCGGCTATAAAGTCGAATTTAAATTTTAGATTTCGTTCCGTGCCGGGTAGATTGAATTCAAATGCTTTTCTCGATACAAAACGCATAAACCGGCTATGAAGTCTAAATTTTCAAATTTTTAGATTTGTTCCATTGCCGGGTGGATTGAATTTAACATGCATTTTTACATGTATATACACACATAAACCGGCAAAGAAGGCCAACTTTCAAATTTTTAGATTCGTTCCATAGCCGGGTGCTTTGACATTCAAATGCTTTTTTTCCACGTATTTAAACGTATAAACCGGCTGAAGTCGAATTTTCAATTTTTAGATTTCGTTCCATTGCCGCGTGAATTGAATAACAGCATTTTTACATGTATATACACACATAAACCGGAAAGAAGGCCAAATTTTCAAATATTTAGATTTCGTTCCGTTGCCAGGTGGATTGAGTTAAAATGCAATATTACACGTATATACGCATAAACCGGCTATGAAGTCGAAATTTTCAATTTTTTAGATTTCGTCCCACTGCCGGATGGATTGCATTAACGCATTTTACACGTATAAACACATAAACCGGCAAAGAAGGCCAAATTTGCAAATTTTTAGATTACGTTCCGTTGCCGGGTGGATTGAGTTAACATTCAATATTACACGTATATACACACTATACCAGCTAGGAAGTCCAAATTTTCAAATTTTTAGATTTCGTTCCATAGCCGGGTGCTTTGAATTCAAATGTTTTTTTCACGTATATACACGTATAAACCGGCTATGAAGTCGACATTTTCAAATTTTTAGATTTCGTTCCATTGCCACGTGGATTGAATTAATGCATTTTTACATGATATACACACATAACCAGCTTGGAAGTCCAAATTTTCAAATTTTTTAGATTTCGTTCCGTTGCGGGTGGATTGAGTTAAGATGCCATATTTCACGTATATACACGAAAAACGGCTATGAAGTCGAAATTTTCAAATCTTTAGATTCGTTCCTTAGCCTGGTGCTTTGAATTCAAATGCTTTTTCTCGTATAAACACATATAAACCGGCTAGAAGTCATAATTTCAATTTTTAGATCCGTTCCATTGCCGGGTGGATTGATTAACATGCATATTACACGTATATACCACATAAACCACTAGGAAGTCCAAATTTTCAAATTTTTAGATTTCGTTCCGTTGGGGTGCATTGAGTAAAGATGCCATATTACACGTATATACACGCATAAACCGGCTATGAAGTTGAAATTTTCAAATTTTTAGATTTCGTTCCACTGCCGGGTGGATTGAATTAACATGCATTTTTACACGTATATACACACATAACCGGCAAAGAAGTCGAAATTTTCATTTTTTAGATTTCGTTCCATAGCCTGGTGCCTTGAATTCTAATGCTTTTTTCTCGTATAAACACATATAAACCGGCTAAGAAGTCAAAATTTTCAAATTTTTAGATCCGTTCCATTGCCGGGTGGATTGAATTAACATGCAATATTAACATTATACACACATAAACCAGCTAGGAAGTCCAAATTTTCAAATTTTTAGATTTCGTTCCGTTGCGGTGCTGCATGAGTTAACATGGCAATATTACACCGTTATACACGCATAAACCTGCTATGAATCGAAATTTTCAAATTTTTAGATTTCGTTCCGTTGCCGGTGCATTGAGTTAATGCATATTACCAGATATACACGCATAACCGGCTATGAAGTCGAAATTTTCAAATATTTAGATTTCGTGCCACTGCCGGGTGGAATGAATTAACATGCTTTTACACGTTTATACACACTAAACCAGCCTTAGAAGTCCAATTTTCAAATTTTTAGATTTCGTTCCTAGCCGGGTGCTTTGAATTCAATGCTTTTTTCACGTATAACAAATAATAAACAGGCTAAGAAGTCAAATTTTCAAATTTTAGAGTTCGTTCCATTGCCGGTGGATTGAATTAACAGTAATATTCACGTATATATACAATAACCCAGCTAGGAAGTCCCAATTTTCAAATTTTAGATTTCGTTCCGTGCCGGGTGCATTGAGTTAAATGCAATATTACACGTATATACACCATAATCCGGCTACGAAGTCAGAATTTCAAATTTTTAGTTTCGTTCCATCGCCGGGTGGATTGAATTAACATGCAATATTACATGTATTATACACATAACCAGCTTGGAAGTCCAAATTTTCAAATTTTTAGATTTCGTTCGGTGCCGGTGGATTGAATTAACATGCATTTTACACGTATATACACACAAACACCGGCTAAAAATCGAAATTTTCAATTTTTTAGATTTCGTTCCATACCGGTGCATTGAGTTAACAGCAATATTAACGTATATTACACGCATAATCCGGCTATGAAGTCGAAATTTTCAAATTTTTAGATTTCGTTCACTGTCGGGTGGATTGAATTAAACATGCATTTTTACACGTATATACACATAACCCGGCAAGAAGTCGAATTTTTAATTTTTTAGATTCGTTCCATAGCCGGTGCTTTGACCAAATGCTTTTTTTCTCGTATAAACACATATAACCGGCTAAGAAGTCAAAATTTTTCAAAGGTTACTTTCGTTCCATTGACGGGTGGATTGAGTTAAAATGCAATATTACACGTATATCACGCATAACCAGCTAGGAAGGCCAATTTTCAAATTTTTAGATTTCGTTCCGTTGCCGGTGGATTGAGTTAACATGCAATATTACACGTATATACACGCATAACCCGGCAAATAAGTCGAAATTTTCAAATTATTAGATTGGGTTCCTTACCGGTGCATTGAGTTAACAGACATTTTTACACGTATATAAACACATAAACCAGCTAGAAGGCCAATTTTCAAATTTTTAGATTTCGTTTCCGTTGGGGTGGATTGAGTTAAATGCATATTACACGTATATACACGATAAACCGGCTATGAAGTCGAAATTTTCAAATTTTTAGATTTCGTTCCGTTGCCGGGTGGATTGAGTTAAACATGCAATATTACACGTATATACACGCATAAACCGGCTATGAAGTCGAATTTTCAAATTTTTAGATTTCGTTCCACTGCCGGGTTGATTGAATTAACATGATTTTTACAACGTTTATCACACATAAACCAGTTTAGAAGTCCAATTTTTCAAATTTTTAGCTTCGTCCTTGCCGGTGGATTGAATTAACAGCATATTACATGTATATACCGCATAAACCGGCTATAAAGTCGAAATTTCAAATTTTTAGATTCGTTCCGTTGCCGGGTAGATTGAATTCCAATGCTTTTTTTCTCGTATAAAAACGCATAAACCGGCTATGAAGTCTAAATTTTCAAATTTTTAGATTTTGTTCCATTGCCGGTTGGATTGAATTAACAGCAGTTTTACATGTATCTACACACATAAACCGGCAAAGAAGGCCAAACTTTCAAATTTTTAGATTCGTTCCATAGCCGGGTGCTTTGAATTCAAATGCTATTTTTTCACGTATATACACGTATAAACCGGCTATGAAGTCGAAATTTTCAAATTTTTGAGATTTCGTTCCATTGCCGCGTGAATTGAATTAACATGCATTTTACATGTATATACACACAAACCGGCAAAGAAGGCCAAATTGTTCAATATTTAGATTTCGTTCCGTTGCCAGGTGGATGAGTTAACATGCAATATTACACGTATATACACGCATAAACCGGCTATGAAGTCGAAATTTTCAATTTTTTAGATTTCGTCCCACTGCCGGATGGATTGCATTAACAGCATTTTTACACGTATATACCAACATAAACCGGCAAAGAAGGCCAAATTTGCAATTTTTAGATTTCGTTCCGTTGCCGGGTGGATTGAGTTAACATTCAATATACACGTATATACACACATATACCAGACTAGGAAGTCCAAATTTTCAAATTTTTAGATTTCGTTCCATAGCCGGGTGCTTTGAATTCAAATGCTTTTTTTCCACGTATATACACGTATAAACCGGCTATGAAGTCGAAATTTCAATTTTTAGATTTCGTTCCATTGCCACGGGATTGAATTAACAGGCCTTTTTACATGTATTACACACATAAACAGCTTGGAAGTCCAAATTTTCAAATTTTTAGATTTCGTTACGGTTGCTGGTTGGATTGAGTTAAGATGCATATTCACGTAGATACACGCATAAACCGGCTATGAAGTCGAAATTTTCAAATCTTTAGATTTCGTTCCTTAGCCTGTGCTTCGAATTCAAATGCTTTTTTTTCTCGTAAACACATATAAACGGCTAAGAAGTCATAATTTTCAAATTTTTAGATTCCGTTCCATTGCCGGGTGGATTGATTAACATGCAATATTACACGTATATACACATAACCCGCTAGGAAGTCCAAATTTTCAAATTTTAGCATTCGTTCCGTTGCCGGGTGCATTGAGTAAAGATGCCATATTACACGTAATACCACGCATAAACGGCTATGAAGTTGAATTTCAAATTTTTTTAGTTTCGTTCCACTGCCGGGTGATGATTAACATGCATTTTCACGTATACCACCTAACCCGGCAAAGAAGTCGAAATTTTCATTTTTAGATTTCGTTCCATAGCCTGGTGCCTTGAATTCTAATGCTTTTTTCTCGTAAAACAATAAACCGGCTAGAAGTCAAATTTCAAATTTTTAGATTCCGTTCCATTGCCCGGTGGATTGATTAACATGTAATATTACACGTATATATACACATAAACCAGCATAGAAGTCCAAATTTTCAATTTTTAGATTGCGTTCCGTTGCTGGGTTGGATTGAGTTAAGATGCCATATTTCACGTATATACCACGCATAAACCGCTATGAAGCGAAATTTTCAAATCTTTAGATTCTTCCTTAGCCTGGTGCTTTGAATTCAATGCTTTTTTCTCGTATAAACAATATAAACCGGCTAGAAGTCATAATTTTCAAATTTTAGATTCCGTTCCATTGCCGGGGATGAATTAACATGCAATATACACGTATCTAAACACATAAACCAGCTAGGAAGTCCAAATTTTCAATTTTTAGATTTCGTTCCGTTTGCGGGTGCATTGATAAAGATGCCAATACACGATATACACGCATAACCGGCTATGAAGTTGAAATTTTCAAATTTTAGATTTCGTTCCACGGCCGGTGGATGAATTAACAGGCATTTTTACACGTATATACACACATAACCCGGCAAAGAAGTCGAAATTTTCATTTTTAGATTTCGTTCCATAGCCTGGTGCCTTGAATTCTAATGCTTTTTTCTCGTAAACACCTATAACCAGCTAGGAGTCCAATTTTCAAATTTTTGATTTCGTTCCATAGCCGGGTGCTTTGAATTCAAATGCTTTTTTCACGTATATACACATATAACAGGCTAAGAGTCAAATTTTCAAATTTTAGATTTCGTTCCATTGCCGGTGATTGAATAACATGTAATTACACGTATATATACACATAAACCAGCTAGGAGTCCAATTTTCAAATTTTTAGATTTCGTTCCGTTGCCGGGGCATTGAGTTAACATGCAATATTACACGTATACACGCATAATCCGGCTACGAAGTCATAATTTTCAAATTTTTAGATTTCGTTCCATCGCCGGGTGATTGAATTAACATGCAATACATTTATATATACACATAAACCACTTGGAAGTCCAAATTTTCAAATTTTTAGATTTCGTTCGGTTTGCCGGGTGGATTGAATTAACATGCATTTTTACACGTATATACACACAAAACCGGCTAAAAAGTCGAAATTTTCAAATTTTAGATTTCGTTCCATACCGGGTGCATTGAGTTAACATGCAATATTACACGTATATACACATAATCCGGCTACGAAGTCAGAATTTTCAAATTTTTAGATTTCGTTCCTCGCCGGGGGATGGAAGTAACATGCAATATTACATGATATATACACATAAACCCAGCTTGGAAGTCCAAATTTTCAAATTTTTAGATTCGTTCGGTTGCCGGGTGGATTGAGTTAAAATGCAATATACACGTATATACACGCATAAGCCGGCTATGAAGTCGAAATTTTCAATTTTTAGATTTCGTTCCACTGCCGGGTGCATTGAGTTAACATACATTTTTACGTATATAAACACATAAACCAGCTAGGAAGGCCAAATTTTTCAAATTTTAGATTTCGTTCCGTTGCCGGGTGATTGAGTTAACATGCAATATTACACGTATATACACGCATAACACGGCAAATAAGTCGAAATTTTCAAATTTTAGATTGGGTTCCTTAGCCGGGTGCATTGAGTTAACATACCTTTTTACACGTATATAAACCATAAACCAGCTAGGAAGGCCAAATTTTCAAATTTTTAGATTTCGTTCCGTTGCCGGGTGGATTGAGTTAACATGCAATATTACACGTATATTCACGCATAAACCGGCTATGAAGTCGAAATTTCAAATTTTAGATTTCGTTCCGTTGCCGGGTGGATTGAGTTAACATGCAATATTACACGCATATACACGCATAAACCGGCTATGAGTCGAAATTTTCAAATTTTAGATTTCGTTCCACTGCCGGGTGGAATGATTAAACATGCATTTTTACACGTTTATACACACATAACCAGCTTAGAAGTCGAAATTTTCAAATTTTTAGATTTCGTTCCATAGCGGGTGCTTTGAATTCAATGTTTTTTCTCGTATAACACACTAAACCAGTTAGAAAGTCCAAATTTTCAATTTTTAGATTTCGTTCCGTTGCCGGTGCATTGAGTTTAACATGCAATATTACACGTAATACACGCATAAACCGGCTATGAAGTCGAAATTTTCAAATTTTAGATTTCGTTCCGTTGCCGGGTGGATTGAGTTAACATGCAATATTACACGTATATACACGCATAAACGGCTATGAAGTCGAAATTTTCAAATTTTTAGATTTCGTTCCGTTGCCGGGTGGATTGAGTTAACATGCAATATTACACGTATATACACGCATAAACCGGCTAAGATGTCGAAATTTTCAAATTTTTAGATTTCGTTCCGTTGCCGGGTGGATTGAGTTAACATGCAATATTACACGCATATACACGCATAAACCGGCTATGAAGTCGAAATTTTCAAATATTTAGATTTCGTTCCACTGCCGGGTGGAATGAATTAACATGCATTTTTTACACGTTTATACACACATAACCAGCTTAGAAGTCGAAATTTTCAAATTTTTAGATTTCGTTCCATAGCCGGGTGCTTTGAATTCAAATGCTTTTTTTCTCGTATATAACACACATAAACCAGTTAGAAAGTCCAAATTTTCAATTTTTAGATTTCGTTCCGTTGCCGGTGCATTGAGTTAACATGCAATATTACACGTAATACACGCATAAACCGGCTATGAAGTCGAAATTTTCAAATTTTTAGATTTCGTTCCGTTGCCGGGTGGATTGAGTTAAATGCAATATTACACGTATATACACGCATAAACCGGCTATGAAGTCGAAATTTTCAAATTTTTAGATTTCGTTCCGTTGCCGGGTGGATTGAGTTAACATGCAATATTACACGTATATACACGCATAACCGGCTAAGATGTCGAAATTTTCAAATTTTTAGATTTCGTTCCGTTGCCGGGCATTGAGTTAACATGCAATATTACACGCATATACACGCATAAACGGCTATGAAGTCGAAATTTTCAAATATTTAGATTCGTTCCATGCCGGGTGGAATGAATTAACATGCATTTTTACACGTTTATACACACATAAACCAGCTTAGAAGTCGAAATTTTCAAATTTTTAGATTTCGTTCCATAGCGGGTGCTTTGAATTCAAATGCTTTTTTTCTCGTATAAACACACATAAACCAGTTAGAAAGTCGAATTTTTCAATTTTTAGATTGGGTTTCTTAGCCGGGTGCATTGAGTTAACATACATTTTACACGTATATAAACCATAACCAGCTAGGAAGGCCAAATTTCAAATTTTTAGATTTCGTTCCGTGCCGGGTGGATTGATTAACATGCATATTACACGTATATAACGCATAAACCGGCTATGAAGTCGAAATTTTCAAATTTTTAGATTTCGTTCCGTTGCCGGGTGGATTGAGTTAACATGCAATATTACACGTATACAGGCATAACCCGCAAAGAAGTCGAAATTTTCAAATTTTAGATTTGGTTCCTTAGCAGGGTGCATTGAGTTAACATACATTTTTACACGTATATAAACACAAACCAGCTAGGAAGGCCAAATTTTCAAATTTTTATATTTCGTTCCGTTGCCGGGTGGATTGAGTTAACATGCAATATTACACGTATATACACGCATAAACCGGCTTAGAATCGAAATTTTCAAATTTTTAGATTTCGTTCCATAGCCGGTGCTTTGAATTCAAATGCTTTTTTTCTCGTAAACAGACATAAACCAGTTAGAAAGTCGAATTTTCAAATTTTTTTAGATTGGTTTCCTTAGCCGGGTGCATTGAGTTATCATACTTTTTTACACGTATATAAACACATAACCAGCTAGGAAGCCAAATTTTCAAATTTTAGATTTCGTTCCGTTGCCGGGTGGATTAGTTAACATGCAATATACACGTATATACACGCATAAACCGGCTTGAAGTCGAAATTTTCAATTTTTAGATTTCGTTCCCGTTTCCGGGTGGATTGAGTTAACATGCAATATTACACGTACATACACGCATAAACCGGCTAAGAAGTCAAAATTTTCAAATTTTCAGATTTCGTTCCATTGCCGGTGAATGATTAACACGCATTTTTTACATGTATATACACGCATAACCGGCAACGAAGGCCAAATTTTCAATATTTAGATTTCGTTCCCTTGCCGGTGATTGAGTTAACATGCAATATTACACGTATATACACGCATAAACCGGCATGAAGTCGAAATTTTTCAAATTTTTAGATTTCGTTCCATAGCCGGGTGCTTTGAATCAAATGCTTTTTTTCTCGTATAAACACATAAACCAGTTAGAAAGTCCAAATTTTCAAATTTTTAGTTTCGTCCGTTTGCCGGGTGCATTGAGTTAACATGCAATATTACACGTATATACACGCATAAACACGGCTATGAAGTCCGAAATTTTCAAATTTTTAGATTTCGTTCCACTGCCGGGTGCATTGAGTTAACATACATTTTACACGTATAAACACAAACCAGCTAGAAGGCCAAATTTTCAAATTTTTAGATTTCGTTCCACTGCCGGTGCATGAGTTAACATACATTTTTACACGTATTTAACACATAAACCCAGTTAGGAAGCCAAATTTTCAAATTTTTAGATTTCGTTCCGTTGCCGGGTGGATTGAGTTAACAGCAATATTACACGTATATACACGCATAACCCGGCAAATAAGTCGAAATTTTCAAATTTTTAGATTGGGTTCCTTAGCCGGGTGCATTGAGTTAACATAACTTTTTACAACTAGTATAAACACATAAACCAGCTAGGAAGGCCAAATTTTCAAATTTTTAGATTTCGTTCCGTTGCCGGTGGATTGAGTTAACATGCAATATTCACGTATATACACGCATAAACCGGCTATGAAGTGTCGAAATTTTCAAATTTTAGATTTCGTTTCCGATGCCGGGTGGATTGAGTTAACAGCATATTACACTATATACACGCATAAACCGGCTATAAAGTCGAAATTTTCAAATTTTTAGATTCGTTACCTTAGCCGGGTGATTTGAATCAATGCTTTTTTCTCGTATAAACACATATAACCGGCTAAGAAGTCAAAATTTTCAAATTTTTAGATTCGTTCCATTGTCGGGTGAATTGAATTACACTGCATTTTTACATTATACCACACATAAACCGGCAAGAAGGCCAAATTTTTCAAATATTTAGATTTCGTTCCGTTGCCGGGTGTATTGAGTTAACATGCAATATTACACGTATATACACGCAAAACCGGCTATAAAGTCGAAATTTTCAAATTTTTAGATTCGTTCCTTAACCGGGTGCTTTGAATTCAAATGCTTTTTTCTCGTATAAACACATATAAACCGGCTAAGAGTCAAAATTTTCAAATTTTTAGATTTCGTTCCATTGGCGGGTGAATTGAATTAACATGCATTTTTACATGTTATACACACATAAACCGGCAAAGAAGGCCAAATTTTAAAATATTTAGATTTCGTTCCCTTGCCGGGTGGATTGAGTTAACATGCAATATTACCGTATATACACGCATAAACCGGCTATGAAGTCGAAATTTTCAAATTTTTAGATTTCGTTCCACTGCCGGGTGCATTGAGTTAACATACATTTTTACACGTATATAAACACATAAACCAGCTAGGAAGGCCAAATTTTCAAATTTTTAGATTTCGTTCCGTTGCCGGGTGGATTGAGTTAACATGCAATATTACACGTATATACACGCATAACCCGGCAAATAAGTCGAAATTTTCAAATTATTAGATTGGGTTCCTTAGCCGGGTGCATTGAGTTAACATACATTTTTACGTATATAAACAAATAAACCAGCTAGAAAGGCCAAATTTTCAAATTTTTAGATTTCGTTCGTTGCCGGGTGGATTGAGTTAACATGCAATATTACACGTATATACACGCATAAACCGGCTATGAAGTCGAAATTTTCAAATTTTTAGATTTCGTTCCGTTGCCGGGTGGATTGAGTTAACATGCAATATTACACGTATATACACGCATAAACCGGCTATGAAGTCGAAATTTTCAAATTTTTAGATTTCGTTCCACTGCCGGGTGGATTGAATTAACATGCATTTTTACACGTTTATACACACATAAACCAGTTTAGAAGTCCAAATTTTCAAATTTTAGCTTTCGTTCCATTGTCGGGTGGATTGAATTAACATGCAATATTACATATATACACGCATAAACCGGCTATAAAGTCGAAATTTTCAAATTTTTAGATTTCGTTCCGTGCCGGTGCATTGAGTTAACGTGCAATATTACACGTATATACACGCAAAACCGGCTTTGAAGTCCAAATTTTCAAATTTTTATGTTTCGTTCCGTTCCCGGGTTGATTGAATTCAAATGCTTTTTCTCGTATAAAAACGCAAACGGCTATGAAGTCGAAATTTTCAAATTTTTAGATTTTGTTCCATTGCCGGGTGGATTGAATTAACTGCATTTTTACACGATATACACGCATAACCCGGCAAATAAGTCGAAATTTTCAAATTATTAGATGGGTTCCTTAGCCGGGTGCATTGTAGTTACATACATTTTTACACGTATATAAACACATAAACCAGCTAGAAAGGCCAAATTTTCAAATTTTTAGATTTCGTCCGTTGCCGGGTGGATTGAGTTAACATGCTATTACACGTATATACACGCATAAACCGGCTATGAAGTCGAAATTTTCAAATTTTTAGATTTCGTTCCGTTGCCGGGGGGATTGAGTTAACATGCAATATTACACGTATATACACATAAACCAGCTAGGAAGTCCAAATTTTCAAATTTTTAGATTACGTTCCATAGCCGGGTGCTTTGATTCAAATGCTTTTTTCACGTATATACACGTATAAACCGGCTATGAAGTCGACATTTTCAAATTTTTAGATTTCGTTCCATTGCCACGTGGATTGAATTAATGCATTTTTACATGATATACACACATAACCAGCTTGGAAGTCCAAATTTTCAAATTTTTAGATTTCGTTCCGTTGCGGGTGGATTGAGTTAAGATGCCATATTTCACGTATATACACGAAAAACGGCTATGAAGTCGAAATTTTCAAATCTTTAGATTCGTTCCTTAGCCTGGTGCTTTGAATTCAAATGCTTTTTTCTCGTATAAACACATATAAACCGGCTAGAAGTCATAATTTCAATTTTTTAGATCCGTTCCATTGCCGGGTGGATTGATTAACATGCATATTACACGTATATACCACATAAACCACTAGGAAGTCCAAATTTTCAAATTTTTAGATTTCGTTCCGTTGGGGTGCATTGAGTAAAGATGCCATATTACACGTATATACACGCATAAACCGGCTATGAAGTTGAAATTTTCAAATTTTTAGATTTCGTTCCACTGCCGGGTGGATTGAATTAACATGCATTTTTACACGTATATACACACATAACCGGCAAAGAAGTCGAAATTTTCATTTTTTAGATTTCGTTCCATAGCCTGGTGCCTTGAATTCTAATGCTTTTTTCTCGTATAAACACATATAAACCGGCTAAGAAGTCAAAATTTTCAAATTTTTTAGATCCGTTCCATTGCCGGGTGGATTGAATTAACATGCAATATTAACATTATACACACATAAACCAGCTAGGAAGTCCAAATTTTCAAATTTTTAGATTTCGTTCCGTTGCGGTGCTGCATGAGTTAACATGGCAATATTACACCGTTATACACGCATAAACCTGCTATGAATCGAAATTTTCAAATTTTTAGATTTCGTTCCGTTGCCGGTGCATTGAGTTAATGCATATTACCAGATATACACGCATAACCCGGCAAATAAGTCGAAATTTTCAAATTATTAGATGGGTTCCTTAGCCGGGTGCATTGAGTTAACATACATTTTTACACGTATATAAACACATAAACCAGCTAGAAAGGCCAAATTTTCAAATTTTTAGATTTCGTCCGTTGCCGGGTGGATTGAGTTAACATGCTATTACACGTATATACACGCATAAACCGGCTATGAAGTCGAAATTTTCAAATTTTTAGATTTCGTTCCGTTGCCGGGGGGATTGAGTTAACATGCAATATTACACGTATATACACATAAACCAGCTAGGAAGTCCAAATTTTCAAATTTTTAGATTACGTTCCATAGCCGGGTGCTTTGATTCAAATGCTTTTTTCACGTATATACACGTATAACCGGCTATGAAGTCGAAATTTTCAAATTATTAGATTTCGTTCCATTGCCACGTGGATTGAATTAACATGCATTTTTACATGTATATACACACATAAACCAGCTTGGAAGTCCAAATTTTCAAATTTTTAGATTTCGTTCCGTTGCTGGGTGGATTGAGTTAAGATGCCATATTTCACGTATTACACGCATAAACCGGCTATGAAGTCGAAATTTTCAAATTTTTAGATTTCGTTCCATAGCCTGGTGCTTTGAATTCAAATGCTTTTCTTTCTAAAACATATAAACCGGCTAAGAAGTCATAATTTTCAAATTTTTAGATTCCGTTCCATTGCCGGGTGGATTGTATTAACATGCAATATTACGTATATACACACATAAACCAGCTAGGAAGTCCAAATTTTCAAATTTTTAGATTTCGTTCCGTTGCCGGGTGCATTGAGTTAACATGCAATATTACACGTATATACACGCATAAACCGGCTATGAAGTCGAAATTTTCAAATTTTTAGATTTCGTTCCGTTGCCGGGTGCATTGAGTTAACATGCAATATTACACGCATATACACGCATAAACCGGCTATGAAGTCGAAATTTTCAAATATTTAGATTTCGTTCCACTGCCGGGTGGAATGAATTAACATGCATTTTTACACGTTTATACACACATAAACCAGCTTAGAAGTCCAAATTTTCAAATTTTTAGATTTCGTTCCATAGCCGGGTGCTTTGAATTCAAATGCTTTTTTCACGTATATACACATATAAACAGGCTAAGAAGTCAAAATTTTCAAATTTTTAGATTTCGTTCCATTGCCGGGTGGATTGAATTAACATGTAATATTACACGTATATATACACATAAACCAGCTAGGAAGTCCAAATTTTCAAATTTTTAGATTTCGTTCCGTTGCCGGGTGCATTGAGTTAACATGCAATATTACACGTATATACACGCATAATCCGGCTACGAAGTCAGAATTTTCAAATTTTTAGATTTCGTTCCATCGCCGGGTGGATTGAATTAACATGCAATATTACATGTATATATACACATAAACCAGCTTGGAAGTCCAAATTTTCAAATTTTTAGATTTCGTTCGGTTGCCGGGTGGATTGAATTAACATGCATTTTTACACGTATATACACACAAAAACCGGCTAAAAAGTCGAAATTTTCAAATTTTTAGATTTCGTTCCATAGCCGGGTGCATTGAGTTAACATGCAATATTACACGTATATACACGCATAATCCGGCTATGAAGTCGAAATTTTCAAATTTTTAGATTTCGTTCCACTGCCGGGTGGATTGAATTAACATGCATTTTTACACGTATATTCACACATAACCCGGCAAAGAAGTCGAAATTTTCAATTTTTTAGATTTCGTTCCATAGCCGGGTGCTTTGAATTCAAATGCTTTTTTTCTCGTATAAACACATATAAACCGGCTAAGAAGTCAAAATTTTCAAATTTTTACATTTCGTTCCATTGACGGGTGGATTGAGTTAAAATGCAATATTACACGTATATACACGCATAAGCCGGCTATGAAGTCGAAATTTTCAAATTTTTAGATTTCGTTCCACTGCCGGGTGCATTGAGTTAACATACATTTTTACACGTATATAAACACATAAACCAGCTAGGAAGGCCAAATTTTCAAATTTTTAGATTTCGTTCCGTTGCCGGGTGGATTGAGTTAACATGCAATATTACACGTATATACACGCATAACCCGGCAAATAAGTCGAAATTTTCAAATTTTTAGATTGGGTTCCTTAGCCGGGTGCATTGAGTTAACATACATTTTTACACGTATATAAACACATAAACCAGCTAGGAAGGCCAAATTTTCAAATTTTTAGATTTCGTTCCGTGCCGGGTGGATGAGTTAACATGCAATTACACGTATATACACGCATAAACCGGCTATGAAGTCGAAATTTTCAATTTTTTAGATTTCGTTCTGTTGCCGGGTGGATTGAGTTAACATGCAATATTACACGTATATACACGCATAAACCGGCTAAGAAGTCGAAATTTTCAAATTTTAGATTTCGTTCCGTTGCCGGGTGCATTGAGTTAACATGCAATATTACAGGCATATACACGATAAACCGGCTATGAAGTCGAAATTTTCAAATATTTAGATTTCGTTCCACTGCCGGGTGGAATGAATTAACATGCATTTTTACACGTTTATACACACATAAACCAGCTTAGAAGTCGAAATTTTCAAATTTTTAGATTTCGTTCCATAGCCGGGTGCTTTGAATTCAATGCTTTTTTTCTCGTATAAACACACATAAACCAGTTAGAAAGTCCAAATTTTCAAATTTTTAGATTTCGTTCCGTTGCCGGGTGCATTGAGTTAACATGCAATATTACACGTATATACACGCATAAACCGGCTATGAAGTCGAAATTTTCAAATTTTTAGATTTCGTTCCGTTGCCGGGTGGATTGAGTTAACATGCAATATTACACGTATATACACGCATAAACCGGCTATGAAGTCGAAATTTTCAAATTTTTAGATTTCGTTCCGTTGCCGGGTGGATTGAGTTAACATGCAATATTACACGTATATACACGCATAAACCGGCTAAGATGTCGAATTTTCAAATTTTTAGATTCGTTCCGTTGCCGGGTGCATTGAGTTAACATGCAATATTAACGCATATACACGCATAAACGGCTATGAAGTCGAAATTTTCAAATATTTAGATTTCGTTCCACTGCCGGGTGGAATGAATTAACATGCATTTTTACACGTTTATACACACATAAACCAGCTTAGAAGTCGAAATTTTCAAATTTTTAGATTTCGTTCCATAGCCGGGTGCTTTGAATTCAATGCTTTTTTTCTCGTATAAACACACATAAACCAGTTAGAAAGTCCAAATTTTCAAATTTTTAGATTTCGTTCCGTTGCCGGGTGCATTGAGTTAACATGCAATATTACACGTATATACACGCATAAACCGGCTATGAAGTCGAAATTTTCAAATTTTTAGATTTCGTTCCGTTGCCGGGTGGATTGAGTTAACATGCAATATTACACGTATATACACGCATAAACCGGCTATGAAGTCGAAATTTTCAAATTTTTAGATTTCGTTCCGTTGCCGGGTGGATTGAGTTAACATGCAATATTACACGTATATACACGCATAAACCGGCTAAGATGTCGAATTTTCAAATTTTTAGATTCGTTCCGTTGCCGGGTGCATTGAGTTAACATGCAATATTAACGCATATACACGCATAAACGGCTATGAAGTCGAAATTTTCAAATATTTAGATTTCGTTCCACTGCCGGGTGGAATGAATTAACATGCATTTTTACACGTTTATACACACATAAACCAGCTTAGAAGTCGAAATTTTCAAATTTTTAGATTTCGTTCCATAGCCGGTGCTTTGAATTCAAATGCTTTTTTTCTCGTATAAACAGACATAACCAGTTAGAAAGTCGAAATTTTCAAATTTTTAGATTGGTTCCTTAGCCGGGTGCATTGAGTTATCATATTTTTACACGTATATAAAAACATAACCAGCTAGGAAGGCCAAATTTTCAAATTTTAGATTTCGTTCCGTTGCCGGGTGGATTGAGTTAACATGCAATATTACACGTATATACACGCATAAACCGGCTATGAAGTCGAAATTTTCAAATTTTTAGATTTCGTTCCGTTCCGGGTGGATTGAGTTAACATGCAATATACACGTATTACACGCATAACCGGCTAAGAAGTCAAAATTTTCAAATTTTCAGATTTCGTTCCATTGCCGGGTGAATTGAATTAACACGCATTTTTACATGTATATACACGCATAAACCGGCAACGAAGGCCAAATTTTCAAATATTAGATTTCGTTCCCTTGCCGGGTTGGATTGAGTTAACATGCAATATTACACGTATATACACGCATAAACCGGCTATGAAGTCGAAATTTTCAAATTTTTAGATTTCGTTCCATAGCCGGGTGCTTTGAATTCAAATGCTTTTTTTCTCGTATAAACACACATAAACCAGTTAGAAAGTCCAAATTTTCAAATTTTTAGATTTCGTTCCGTTGCCGGGTGCATTGAGTAACATGCAATATTACACGTATATACACGCATAAACCGGCTATGAAGTCGAAATTTTCAAATTTTTAGATTTCGTTCCACTGCCGGGTGCATTGAGTAAACATACATTTTTACACGTATATAAACACAAACCAGCTAGGAAGGCCAAATTTTCAAATTTTTAGATTTCGTTCCACTGCCGGGTGCATTGAGTTAACATACATTTTTACACGTATATAAACACATAAACCAGTTAGGAAGGCCAAATTTTCAAATTTTTAGATTTCGTTCCGTTGCCGGGTGGATTGAGTTAACATGCAATATTACACGTATATACACGCATAACCCGGCAAATAAGTCGAAATTTTCAAATTTTTAGATTGGGTTCCTTAGCCGGGTGCATTGAATTTCTTGTTAAATAACAAATAAGAGTGTACATTAATTACTTACAACTGCATCACTTATTCTTTATTTTTTATATCATCATTAAAATTTTCAAAATCTTTTATATTATCAAAAGGACTGATATAACCAAATTATTCACATATTTGTTTGACAGATCCAAAAAATTCTTAAAATTATTCGTAAAATAGTTTGCCTTTCCAATTGGGCTTCAGTTTCAAGGTCTATTTCATTTTAAATTTTTTAGTTTGAATAATATTTCTGTTTTTCAGAATAGCAGTATTGTTTGGATGATTTTGAGATAAAAACTGTTGCTTGTAACTGATACTTTCAATATCTCCATTATAAGCATTGCATCGCACAATTGACAATTGAGCAGGAAGTTGAGCTCAATGATTGAGAATTTCTCTCTCTTCATGTTTTCTTCTACAGTATTGAGCTACAGTTCTATGTGGTGACAGCAGTATAGTTTTAGT
>JANSJX010000483.1:0-24989 GCA_026168455.1 Theocolax elegans
CGTCTGTCTTTTAAGATGCCTCCTACACTCTACGGGATTTATTAGTATACTCGTCTATGTTAATATTCACGTGCAACGCGCACACACACATACGGAGGGAAGATGGAAGAGGAGCCTTAGGCAATTTACTTTAATTCTCTCTCGACTGTGTTGTACAGTAATTACAGCTAATTAAGAGGTCGACTCACTCCGTTTTACAAGAAAAGCCGACGCGCATTGTTCGCGAAATCTTACATGTATATCTCTCGTTTCAATCAGCGAATCCGAAGAAGAAGTAAGCATTAATTAAAAAATAACTCTGTATTTGCTAACGTTCGTTTAATTAACGTTTATCAACTGCTCTCCATCTATCTTTTCTTTTTTACTTTATTCAATTTTCGAAACGCAAAAAATATATTGCCTCTCGTGAAAAGTATATACATGGATGTATTTGTACACCGAGTTTTTTTATAATATAATATATGGAAATGTGATATTTTTCTTGTTAGCGTATATATTTTCGTTACTTACAACATTTGGATGCATGTTATTCAATGTACTCACCTGCAACTAAATAAAAAGTAATTGCATTAATAAATTTTTTTTTGTTTTTGTTGTTGTGTTGTTGTTGTTGTTGTTGTGTTTAAATTGACAGTAATAGCGATATATATTGAAGGAGAAGTAAAAAAAATTTAATTTACCGCGAAAATGGCTGGGCGGTGAAATTTTCTTTACTTTCGACGTATTATTTGGACGAAACTGGTTTTGTGTAAAGTAATAATAAAATAAATAATCGAATATTTATGAACGTAAACATCGAGGTGCTAGTTAGCTGTATATATTACAGCTTACGCGTCTTACGCGTCTTTATACTTACGTCAGGCGCTGTCGCGACTTTTAATAGTAAGTTCGATGGATATGCATTTTTTGTATAAAAATATATGTATGCTTTATAAACGCTGGAGAAATTTTTTTTAATGCATATAGAGAAAAATGTAGTATTAAAAATCGATATAATGTTGAGTACGAAATCGCAGGCAGGCAAAGTAGATAAGCTATGTGCGTTCTGGCTCAGAGCCAGAACGCACGTGCGTTCTGGCTCAGAGCTAGAACGCACATAGGGTTTGGGTTAAGCGTTCCCGACCCCCCTCCAGGATAACCCAGAGCCAGAACGCACATACGTTTTGGGTTAAAAAATCCCCCACCCCCGCCCCTAGATAACGCAGAGCCAGAACGCACATACCTTCTGACGAGAAAATATTTACCTCCTTCGATAACCCACACACCTCGGGGGCAACGAAGTCGCCCGGGCCGCCGGGGCTCGCCGGTCTCACCGAGTCGCGCGCGGGTCCGCCGCTCGGCCGTCGGGTCGCGCCGAGTCGCGCAGGCCTCCGGGTCTCGTCGGGTCTTGTCGGGTCTCTCGCGCGCGGGACCGCCGCTCGGTCGTCGAGTCTCGGCGATCTTCGGGTCTCGCGCGCGAGGCTGCCGCTCGGTCGTCGAGTCTCGCCGAGGCGCTGGGTTGTCGGGTCTCGCGCGCGAGGCTTCTGCTCGGCCGCCGGGTCGCGTCGAGTCTCGTGGATCTTCGGATCCCTTCGTGTTGCGCGCGCGAGGCTGATGCTCGGTCGTCGGGTCTCGCGGACTGCTGCTCGACCGTCAAGTCAGCCGCCGAATTGTCGACTGTGCGCGGTCTGCTGCTTAGCGCACGACGTGGCAACAGCTCGCGGCTGATTTGCCGAATCTCCGTGAGTTTTTTATGCCGAGAATATTCACGATTGTTTATACAATCTAGAATATTCTCGAATGTTTAAAATGAATATTAATAGGTAAGTAAATTTAAATAAAATGTTTCCATAACAATTTATTAAATTATATTTTGTATTATTCCATTAAATTCTATAATATTAAATTATATTTTATATATTATGTGACGTGTCCACTGGGGATTAGGGTGGAGTCACGGTTAAGACACAAAGATCAACAACTTAGTTAAAAGAGATTGCAGGTTTAATGCACTTACTGTGCTCACAAGTATTACACGGCAAAGCAGCGGCTTTGCCGTTCGAAATTGCCAGTCACGTTGGCCGCGGTCGCTCGCGTTCGCGCAATTGCGGGCCGTCCCGCACCTAACCACGCGTCGCGCACACACACTTAAAGGAAGCTGGACTTGGGAGGAAGGAGCACGGCTCACCTGGACGCTCGTCTCCTGGTCCTCGGACACACACGTAGTTTTGAAATTGCGGTATCTGTCGCACGATCGGTGGTCGGTCGCAGTCTGTCGAGTATCGGCACGCACGAAGCGAGAGAGTTTTCCCTCGGCGTATTGCGCAGGCGCGCCTACTCTCGCGTCTCGAGTCGTGCGCGCTCGGCTCAGTTCGTACTGGCCGCTCGGGCCGTGATTTCGCTGCCTCGACGGAGATGTCTACGACGTTGGCTTCTTTTGGTGCTGGATGGCGATCAAGTAATTGCGGCCCTGCTGAGAAGACTGTCTGCGAGGTAAACTTTAAATCGTTCCTTATTACTTTGATTTTAAGCTAATTCGAGCCTCTCGAGTTTCTTCGTTGCAGGTGCCGTATGTTGTGAATACGGGATCTTCGGCTCGGAGTGTCCGGACAGCTGGAGCACATCGGCGTCTCATAACAGCCCTCAGTGAGCGGAGCCAGGCAGCGGTGAATCGTCGTGGTCCTATGGAGTGCCGCCAAGGTAATTTACCTACTTTCCTCGGGCTCTATCTTGATGTTTATTTGTGTCTGCCATAACCTCAACTAGACATGTCATCTCCTTTCCTGTTGGTCCTATTGACATACCTGGGAGAAGCTATGCCTGGTTATAGCTTCTCCATCCTCGTTCCTTAGTAGTCGACCAACTTATTAATTGATTACCGTTTCAGGTACTCTAATTGGCAGTACACCATGGCTTGAGCGCAAGGGCGCTACCTCATTCCAAGGCCTGGAGTCTTTACCTGGGCTGCTCAACCTCGGAGGCTTCTCTTGGGTGCTGGAGAGGGCAATCAAGGCTGGATGGGACCTGGGGATATGATACGGGTCATTACTGGTGCTGGAGAAGACATAAGGATGCTGGATCAACGGAGCAGTGTGTGTGTGTGTGCATTGTGCGCAGTCAGGAGTCGCATCTCCTTTGCTTCGGGTTCTGCTGCTTACTACGCATTGTAAGCTTATATCGGTTGCACACATTCGCATATGTGTGTCTAATAGGACTTAATTGGTATGTATAGCACGCTTACTTCGCATAGTAAGCTTGACAGGTGCTATACAATACCTTGTCTCGCTAGTTTATTTCTAAGTGACATGTAGTATAACTACAATGTTTCCATAACAATTTATTAAATTATATTTTGTATTATTCCATTAAATTCTATAATATTAAATTATATTTTTATTATGTGACGTGTCCACTGGGGATTAGGGTGGAGTCACGGTTAAGACACAAAGATCAAACAACTTAGTTAAAAGAGATTGCAGGTTTAATGCACTTACTGTGCTCACAAGATTACACGGCAAAGCAGCGGCTTTGCCGTTCAAAGTTGCCAGTCACGTTGGCCGCGGTCGCTCGCGTTCGCGCGATTGCGGGCCGTCCCGCACCTAACCACGCGTCGCGCAACCACACTGAAAGGAAGCTGGATTTGGGAGGAAGGAGCACGGCTCACCTGGACGCTCGTCTCCTGGTCCTCGGACACACGTTTTTGAAATAGCGATATGGCGTGTCGCACGATCGGTGGTCGGTCGCAGTCTGTCGAGTATCGGCACGCACGAAGCGAGAGAGTTTTCCCTCGGCGTATTGCGCAGGCGCGCCTACTCTCGCGTCTCGAGTCGTGCGCGCTCGGCTCAGTTCGTACTGGCCGCTCGGGCCGTGATTTCGCTGCCTCGACGGAGATGTCTACGACGTTGGCTTCTTTTGGTGCTGGATGGCGATCAAGTAATTGCGGCCCTGCTGAGAAGACTGTCTGCGAGGTAAACTTTAAATCGTTCCTTATTACTTTGATTTTAAGCTAATTCGAGCCTCTCGAGTTTCTTCGTTGCAGGTGCCGTATGTTGTGAATACGGGATCTTCGGCTCGGAGTGTCCGGACAGCTGGAGCACATCGGCGTCTCATAACAGCCCTCAGTGAGCGGAGCCAGGCAGCGGTGAATCGTCGTGGTCCTATGGAGTGCCGCCAAGGTAATTTACCTACTTTCCTCGGGCTCTATCTTGATGTTTATTTGTGTCTGCCATAACCTCAACTAGACATGTCATCTCCTTTCCTGTTGGTCCTATTGACATACCTGGGAGAAGCTATGCCTGGTTATAGCTTCTCCATCCTCGTTCCTTAGTAGTCGACCAACTTATTAATTGATTACCGTTTCAGGTACTCTAATTGGCAGTACACCATGGCTTGAGCGCAAGGGCGCTACCTCATTCCAAGGCCTGGAGTCTTTACCTGGGCTGCTCAACCTCGGAGGCTTCTCTTGGGTGCTGGAGAGGGCAATCAAGGCTGGATGGGACCTGGGGATATGATACGGGTCATTACTGGTGCTGGAGAAGACATAAGGATGCTGGATCAACGGAGCAGTGTGTGTGTGTGTGCCATTGTGCGCAGTCAGGAGTCGCATCTCCTTTGCTTCGGGTTCTGCTGCTTACTACGCATTGTAAGCTTATATCGGTTGCACACATTCGCATATGTGTGTCTAATAGGACTTAATTGGTATGTATAGCACGCTTACTTCGCATAGTAAGCTTGACAGGTGCTATACAATACCTTGTCTCGCTAGTTTATTTCTAAGTGACATGTAGTATAACTACAATGTCACAACTCCCCCCTCCCAAACCGAAGTTATACCTTACTTCGATTTAGAATACGCAAGGGGATGCACAATGCACACAGAAGTATGAATACAATACTAGCGATCAAAACGATTCTAATAGATCCTAGTACGTAAAAACTTAACCTAAGATAGCCGGTGCTATCTACAGCGGTGTAAAGTGTAACTGTCTGTGTTGTTTGTGTCGTAAAATAAATCAACTTTTTTCGCATATATTACTATAAAACTTCAAAAGAATAACAAAAAAAAATTTTCAATTGATAGTGTAATGGGTTTCTTGAATTCTGGAACACTGGAATCTGGAACAGCTTTTCTTTAGAGTTAATCTGTGTAACCGTGTAACACGCTGAGTGTGTAATTATTACCTTTCCGATAACTAAATTACTTTATTCGATTCGAATTACGTGTGACTGGCTTACAAACTCTTATCACGCTCGCTTTCCGACCAATTCCGAAATTCGCGACATTCATAACCCAAACTAACATGAAACAATCATCCCAAAAAAATGTATTAGAATAGAAAACTTTCATTCATTACTAACCTGGTGAGTTGCTTTCCTCCGTCGAAAGTGGCTTTACGTAGATTAAATAATGACATGAATTCTATATGAGTAACTAATAGTGAATCAAACACATTATTTGGTTTTCTTATTAATTCATTTTTTAACATTAAAAATTATTCATTATACTTTGTGAAGTTTGTATGTAATTCGAAATTATCAATTAACTATTGCTAACTACATTGTGTACATATTTTTATTTATTTGGAATGGGTGGGTCTTAAGGGAGTAAAATACAAGTCATATTTCATAAGTTTTACCATTCAATAAAATTAAAAAAAAATTCTACATTTCCCTATTTAGGGTGAATCCTTTAGGGCTTCTACCCACTCGTCGTGGCACTCCGGACAGGCCTCGATGGGGTGGTTTGGCGGGGTTCGGAAGGGGCGTTTTCTGCGATCTTCGGCATGTACTGCGCACAAAAGAAATCTCACCTGGTGACAACTATGGCGGAGAATTCGTCTCCGTTTTGGCCATCTCGAGGTCCTATGTCGTCACCATGTGGCGATGCCGATCCAATCCTGTCGACGTCTAGCTCCGATTCAGAGCAGCCCGTCCTCAATGACACCGATTGATCGCGGATGCTGATCCAATCCTGTCGACGTCTAGCTCCGATTCAGAGCAGCCCGTCCTCAATGACACCGATTGATCGCGGATGCTGATCCAATCCTGTCGACGTCTAGCTCCGATTCAGAGCAGCCCGTCTCGATGACACCGATTGATCGCGGATGCTGATCCAATCCTGTCGACGTCTAGCTCCGATTCAGAGCAGCCCGTCCTCAATGACACCGATTGATCGCACCTTCGTGATTTTCTATCGCGGCAACCGAAATACAGAAAAGGCACGAGTTTCGATACTCTCGCTGCCAATGTCGTTGCTTTTATTGCTTTCTCGCCCGACGCGGCGCTGCCCTTGGCCACTTCGCGAGCGTAAACAAGGTCGCTCGAACGAGGCTCACTGTTTACATAGCGGGATTCTCGACTAGAATTTTCGTTTCTAGGAAATTCAACGCTATCGTACACATTACACTTATTTCCTTGATTAAAACTTTGCTTGTCCACATATTCACGGGAATAATTATGTACACGGGGATTATACAATAATTCGGACTGGTAATAGGAAGCTGGAGTGGTGCTGGAGGGGAATTTTCTTGTTTTTTATGGTGCTGGATGGGTTTTCTGTTTTATGGTGCTGGAGGGTTCTGACGTTGAAGTGGGCAATGGGAAGTTCAAATGTAATCTAACATTAGCATTTGTCGTTACCACATTTTCTCCGCCAATCAGTGTTCGAATTCCGCGAATTGCTGAAAGTTAACGGATCTGCATATGGTCCCAATGTTTGACCTGTCGGCAATTGCCCATGAATACGTGGGTAAGCACCACTGTGCACTTCCATGTTATCCATTGATACCGTAGGATTTCCCGCTGTAATTCCCCTACTTACTGGCCGCATGACGGACGGATTCCTCCATGTGCCAGCTAAGTAGTTTTCCCCTTCCGAGGTTAAATTCAAATTTCTATTACCGGGTATATCCAATGGAACGAAATTCGCCTCGTCTACTTCAGGATCCCAATATGCCGCCGCTAACCCGAAACATTTCCGTGTTTCATATCTTTCAACTCGATTTCTTATATTATACATGGAATCTGTGGCGTTTAAATTTTTTAGATCGGCATATTGTAGTATTTCTTGGTTACTACAATGAAAAACATTTTGCCGTATCCGCTGGATGCCCTCTTCCAACGATAACCTAGTATAATCCTCCTCTGCCAACGTATGCAGAGTCAAACTACCATTTAGTTCTGACATTTTGAGGATTTCTTAGGACACGTAAATTAATTCACGCTATTTCGTCAAAAAAAAATTTTAATACTAAGTGCAGCTCAATACAACTTGTAGTCAATCAAAAAAAAATTAAATTTATTTCTAAACAGCTCAATTGTAGCTTAATTTCTTAAAAAAAAACAAAATTTTGACTTAATAATTAATTAAAATTATGCAAGCATAAAATTATCAAATTGCTTTAATTTTAAGCAAACTAATTTATGAGCAAGCAAATAAAAATAATAACAAAACTAATTTTAGTTATTAAGCAATTAAAATTATATAACACACTAACAAGTCAGTATTGTTAATTTAAGCGCACAAAAGCCAAAAGCAAAAAAAAAATTGTTAAATTATTTTTGTCGATACTGTTATGACCAAATTTATCAACAAAAACTAATTAAGTACCTACGCAAGAATTCACAACAACAACTTGAGTGAAAGGCAAGCGTATAAGTGAATAATTTACAAGCCAAGCTTGAAATATTTAAGCGTATTGGGTATATATGGGTATATATGGTGCTGGATTAGGTTACAATGGTGCTAGATGGGTTACGACTCTTAAAAAGATATATACAATGCAAATAAATAGTGAAATGTTACTTGTTAATGCAATTTCAAAATTAATAAGCGTACAGCAATTAAATATTACTATCTTAACACTGTATAACTGTATATACACTTGGTTGGCTATCGTTCTCAATATTTGAAGGGTCGAATTTTGTTCAAAAATAAATTAAATTGAATATAATTTTGGTGGCTATAGGTTCTAATTAACTCAAAGAATGCTTATTTACAATAAAAAACTCAATTTAATTGCAAACAAAAATTTTCACAAAAATTACTTGTTGAGTAAATCAAGTAACTGCGATATTTGCTATTTGTCCCTTGAATTTATTACTACAGGGTACAATATTAACTTTGACTGCTAATTTTAACAATAATTAATTGTAATAAACTTAAAAAAACATTTTCCTTACTTTTCTTTTCTAAGTTGAGAACGTAGCTTGAAATGACAATTTACTAAGTACTTACTCGTACTCCAAAATTCTCTTACTCATAACTTTTATAATTTTAATTTACAAACTTCAAAAAGCCATTAAACAAAATCAAATATTTTGGAGCTAGAAGGGAAAAACTAATTGCAAAATTTATATTTTAAAGGGAAAAATAAAATTATTGCTATGTGCAAAAAAGAACAATATGCAGAAAAAAATTTCAAACCAAATAATATGGAATAGACTCACCGAATTTTGCAGATAATTCACTAACATCAACAATTTCTATTAACCAAACTTGAATTTATTACAAAAAATCAAAATCTGGTTACACGTGGTCGAAATTAAAATGGCCGTCCAAAACCACTTTCGACGCTTCCTCTGTGTGTGCGCAATATGGCGGATTAATACTGAAAAATCCCGAAGTCCACGATCACAATTTTTTTCGGATCAAAAAGTCACGGTCGCCATGTGACGTGTCCACTGGGGATTAGGGTGGAGTCACGTTAAACACAAAATCAAAATAAAGAGTTGCAGGTTTATTGCACTCTGTGCTCAAGTTACACGGCAAAGCAGCGGCTTTGCCGTTCAAATTGCCAGTCACGTTGGCCGCGGTCGCTCGCGTTCGCGCGATTGCGGGCCGTCCCGCACCTAACCACGCGTCGCGCACACACACTTAAAGGAAGCTGGACTTGGGAGGAAGGAGCACGGCTCACCTGGACGCTCGTCTCCTGGTCCTCGGACACACACGTTTTTAAAATTGCGATATGCGTGTCGCACGATCGGTGGTCGGTCGCAGTCTGTCGAGTATCGGCACGCACGAAGCGAGAGAGTTTTCCCTCGGCGTATTGCGCAGGCGCGCCTACTCTCGCGTCTCGAGTCGTGCGCGCTCGGCTCAGTTCGTACTGGCCGCTCGGGCCGTGATTTCGCTGCCTCGACGGAGATGTCTACGACGTTGGCTTTTGGTGCTGGATGGCGATCAAGTAATTGCGGCCCTGCTGAGAAGACTGTCTGCGAGGTAACTTTAAATCGTTCCTTATTACTGATTTTAAGCTAATCGAGCCCTCGAGTTTCTTCGTTGCAGGTGCCGTATGTTGTCAATACGGGATCTTCGGCTCGGAGTGTCCGGACAGCTGGAGCACATCGGCGTCTCATAACAGCCCTCAGTGAGCGGAGCCAGGCAGCGGTGAATCGTCGTGGTCCTATGGAGTGCCGCCAAGGTAATTTACCTACTTTCCTCGGGCTCTATCTGATGTTTATTTGTGTCTGCCATAACCTCAACTAGACATGTCATCTCCTTTCCTGTTGGTCCTATTGACATACCTGGGAGAAGCTATGCCTGGTTATAGCTTCTCCATCCTCGTTCCTTAGTAGTCGACCAACTTATTAATTGATTACCGTTTCAGGTACTCTAATTGGCAGTACACCATGGCTTGAGCGCAAGGGCGCTACCTCATTCCAAGGCCTGGAGTCTTTACCTGGGCTGCTCAACCTCGGAGGCTTCTCTTGGGTGCTGGAGAGGGCAATCAAGGCTGGATGGGACCTGGGGATATGATACGGGTCATTACTGGTGCTGGAGAAGACATAAGGATGCTGGATCAACGGAGCAGTGTGTGTGTGTGCCATTGTGCGCAGTCAGGAGTCGCATCTCCTTTGCTTCGGGTTCTGCTGCTTACTACGCATTGTAAGCTTATATCGGTTGCACACATTCGCATATGTGTGTCTAATAGACTTAATTGGTATGTATAGCACGCTTACTTCGCATAGTAAGCTTGACAGGTGCTATACAATACCTTGTCTCGCTAGTTTTTTCTAAGTGACATGTAGTATAACTACAATGTCACAATTATTCTATAAATTCTATAAATTCTATTACATTCTATTACATTCTATTAAATTTTTTTATTTACTATTTTAATAGTTCATAGTAAATAAAAAAATTTAATAGAATGTAATAGAATGTAATAGAATATTATAGAATATTATAGAATATTATAGAATAGTATAGAATTTAATGCATGAATATAAAATATAATTTAATAAATTGTTATGGAAACATTTTGATAATTCACTTACCTATTAATATACATTTGAACATATTGAATATTCTAGATTGCTCGTACAGTGTTTCTCGAACAATCCTTCGATTAGATTCCATTCTTTTCTATTCTTTTCTATTCTATTACATTTTTAAACATTTTTATTTACTATGAACTATTAAAATAGTAAATAAAAATGTTTAAAATGTAATAGATTGTAATAGATAGAATAGAATGGAATGGAATCTAATCGAAGGATTGTTCGAGAAACGTTGCGGCGCTGTCGTCGATACGTTATATAAGCAGGGCTAATCGAGCCCTTCGTCAGTCGCGATCCAGATCGGAAGCGAAATGGAGCAACAGCAACTGCTACTAGTTGTTCCACAAGGATGGGCTGGTGGACACGGGAGTCAGGTAAGTATATATATATTCTTTTCTCTCTTCTTTTTATCATTTTAATTTCTATGTTTATTATTTAATTTCTTTTTTTAATTTCTTTTTTTAATTCTTTTTTAATTTCTTTTTTATTATTTTAATTTCTCTTTTATAATTTTAATTTTAATTTCTCTTTTATAATTTTAATTTTTTTTTATAATTTTAATTTCTTTTTATAATTTTAGTTTCTTTTTATAATTTTAATTTCTCTTTTATAATTTTAATTTCTTTCTATTAAATTAATTCTTTTTTTTTTTTTTCAGCATCAACTTCCCATAATGTTGGTTCCGGTGGCGCCGATGGGTCGGTGGCCAACAACAACTTCGTCCATCATACCTCCGCAACCGTCAGCTGCACAATTAACATCCCTGTCCCCATCCCCTCTAATCACTTCATTTTATATTAACCTCCTCTTCCGCCTTCTGCACCTCTACCCCCTACCTCTCCCCCACCTCCCTCTCACTAAAAATACCTCCCCCACCTCCTTCTCCGCCAAAAACCCCTCCCCCACCTCCTTCTCCTCCAAAACGCCACCCCCACCTCCCTCTCCAGCTCTTTCATCTATTCCCTCGACCCAACAACTCCAAAACCCCTAGACTTGAGTTGTGCAGTAACCGTTGCGGAAGTATGATGGACGAAGTCTAGACTTCTCATCTCCACCGATGAACATGAGTAGGCCAAGGACACCAACGACACCGTCTCCATTAAAACGAGCGCTACGCTGCAGCTCCTGCATTTCAATGGAAGAACTGCAGGAGCTGCTGCATCTCCACCACCACCACCACCCCCCCTCCCACATATGCCGATAATTGATGTAGAGGGAGGCAGGGGTGCGGCTCCAGTGCCAGTTCAACAAGTGTGGAAGACTGGAGTTCAGCAACGGGTTGAAAAGTATAAGCCATGGGTAAGGAAGCCTACCCGACCAAGACCCGTTCCTACCGGGCATCCTCGACCACCAAAATATCGTTAGATATTATTATTTTGTTTTTTTTTGTATTTTAATAATTTATGTATTTTGTATTTTTTGTTTTTAATAATTTATGTATTTTGTATTTTTTGTATTTTAATAATTTGTATTTTTTTATATTTTGTATTTTATGTATTTATATATTTATGTAATTAATGTAATTTGTTTTAATAAAGATTACAAATGAAGTGTGTGTGTGTGTGTGTGTGTATGTATGATTAAAATAAAAAAAGGAATGCTTGGGGTATGTATGAGTTTTAATGTATATATGTGTATGTGAGTGAATGTTTAAAATAAATAAATATGTGTGTGTGTGAGTGTGTGAGTGTATATGATTAAAATAAAAAAAGGAATGCTTGGGGTATGTATGAGTTTTAATGTATATGTGTGTATGTGACTGAATGTTTAAAATAAAAAAATATGTGTGTGTGTGTGTGTGTGTGTGTGTGTGTGTGTGTGTGTGAGTGTATATGATTAAAATAAAAAAAAAGGAATGCTTGGGGTATGTATGAGTTTTAATGTATATATGTGTGTATGTGAGTGAATGTTTAAAATAAATAAATATGTGGTGTGTGGTGTGAGTGTGTGAGTGTATATGATTAAAATAAAAAAGGAATGCTTGGGGTATGTATGAGTTTTCGATATATGTGTATGTGACTGAATGTTTAAAATAAAAAAATATGTGTGTGTGTGTGTGTGTGTGTGTGAGTGTGTGAGTGTATATGATTAAAATAAAAAAAAGGAATGCTTGGGGTATGTATGAGTTTTAATGTATATATGTGTGTGTGTGTGTGTGTGTGTGTGTGTGTGTGTAAATGATTAAAATAAAAAAGGAATGCTTGGGGTATGTATGAGTTTTAATGTATATATGTATTTATAGTATGGGTGTGTGAGTGAATGTTTAAAATAAAAAAAATATTGTGTGTGTGTGTGTGTGTGTGTGAGAGAGAGTATACGATTAAAATAAAAAAAGGAATGTTTTAGAATATGTATGTATGTGTGTGATTTAAAACAATTAGAAAGTGGAAAGGGCCCCAACCATCGCCCCTTCCTGTGAGACGCTCCTCTCAACATTTTCGTCCCTCCATTACCTTTCTAATTATTATTATTTTTTATTTTTTTAATTTTAATTTATAATCTTTATTATATTATATATTAATATATACATTTATTATAATTATCAATACAATGATTATCTTAATTATACATTAATTATTGTTGAATGTTGGCCTATAGTCCATTTGAACGTCTTCTTTCTCCATGTAGTCCCCTTAATAACCACCTCTGCAGGTTTTGTACGTTTTGTACTGCACACACGGAGCTAACACTCTGTGTATGTATAGAACAGATGTACTGTTCATATCTTGTGAGTTTCTTCAAGCTTGGACATCCTAAATCATCTAGATTAAGGAATAGCCTGGAAATAAAAAAAGGTAAGTAAGTAAGAAATTTTTTGTAGCATATATTATATATAAGTTAATTTAAAAATATACTTACTGGTTTGGTAATAATTTATTGAGCCATATTTTTTTCTCCAATCCTTTCACGAAAATTCTTCCTGCTTTGTACAAAACGTTGTTTAGCGTTCGTTCTAAATCTTCATACGGAATTCACCAGATGTCCATGGAATTCCATGAAAGTTTATTTCCAACCATCTGTTGGAGCTCTGATATTCTTTCGGTAAATCATTCCATTTGTGAGGTGGTTTAAAATTAAAAACAATGGGGACTGCGTCGTATTGTAAGGCAATCAATGCTACCTCTTTAACAATAAATTTATTAAATGCTGTTTTAAAGCCCTGGACGTCTATAATATAATCCATTTTTTTTTCCTCGAACTTTCTAGAAAATACGTGAGTGTTGTGAAATTCTTTCTATATGTCTACACTATTTGCAGGTTACCCTATCACGTTACAGATGTTTGGTCTGGAGAAAGATATTCTCTTCCTCTAGACAAACACCTTGACTCAAGGGTTTACCTATAAAATTTTACCTTACCAATATCTGCGACACCCTGAAGAACCACCTGGAGACTCTTCCTCGGGACTTGTCCTCTGAGACGAAGTGGAAATGAATGTGCCTCTGTTTCGAATTGCCGCTCTTTTATAGTTATGTAGTGTTCCCCACCACAGTAGCTCCGCCCATACCGCAGCGCCGCAGCGCCGCAGCTCCGCCTACCCCCCACTCTCTCAAAACTGTATAAAAGGCGACGCTTTTTTTGCAGGGAGCATCAGTTCATCAAGTCATCTCGACTACAACGTCTTCTAAGTACAGTGGATAAAGACAACCCAGAGATTCAACGGTGACATGGAGAGAGCTTCTGGTTATATTGGGATAGTATTGAGCTAGTGCAATAGGCCTTCCCTGAAGAGGATTCTCATTGCGAGAGGTCATCCCCACCATTCAACAGCGCCGTCTTTAGGATATAAGGAACCGTTCGAGAGACATTTTCCGTCAGTCTCTGCGATGTCGTCGTTGGAGTACATCGGGTTAACGGTAAAGCTGCTCTTGAAGTCGTTGGACTATGTCGCCAAGGGTGATGCTGTCTACTCGGATTATACTCGATGGTTAGGACTATCCTCTGAAGCTATCCTGGCTTTGGAGAAGATGGTTGGTAAGGAAACGCTGTCGAGAGCGCAAAAGCAGAAATGTCAAACGTTTTTGACTCATCTGCTATGTGTTAAAAATAAGTTGTCGAGTTTGATGAAAGTAGGCGGTCGTGTCCAAGACCCAGAATCGACTATACCAGAAGAGCAAGAGCAAGAAACACGTGTCCAGTGGGATGATACGGAGTCTGCGTTCAAGAAACGTATACGATCTGGTATTATAACTAATCTTGGACACTTGGATATCATATCTTTCATGGAAGATGCTCGAGGTTTGTTTGAAACCAAGATTAAAGGCTTGCTAACGGAGCACAATGCCCTCAAAGTCAATGCTGAATTGGCTGCTGAGTATATAGTCCAGAAAAGTGATTCTGTCAGTGGAGAAGTTAAATATTTCAATACTGAGAACAGTGCCGTGTACAAATCAACAAATTTAAAGGAATTATTTGATCTTCACATCAAGCAGGTTATACAGCGTGAAATGGAGGAGTTCGAGCAGAAAGGATCTGGCTGGAGTCTTCGTCAAATTCTCAGTCTGACAATTAATATTAACAAGTTTGAGCCAATGAAAGGAAGTTCGTACATTCCATTGCCCGAAGCAATCATGAAAAGAAAGGCCTGCGTAAACGTGAAAAATCAAGACAATCAATGTTTTAAGTGGGCAGTGTTGGCTGGTATGTATCCCCAAAATAACAATTCTGAACGCCTTAACCTCTACAAACAATATGAAAACGATTTAAACTTTAAAGGAATAGAGTTTCCTGTAACACTAAAACAATTACATAAATTTGAATTACAAAATCCTGTGTCAGTGAATGTATACATATTAAAAATGTAATAAGACGTATAAAGTGAACCCGTGTTATCTAACATCTTCCAAGAAGAAGTCTCACGTAAATCTGCTCCTCATTCAAGATTATTACGTTGATGAAGAAGGAGAGGATACAGAAGATAATGTTGAAAATGTTCCACCTACGAAGTTTCATTATGTTTATATAAAAAATTTGTCACGTTTGGTCAAAAGTCAATTAAGCAAACGTAATGATAAAATATTCATCTGTGATAGATGTTTACGTTTCTTCTACGCGGAGGAGAAACTCCAAAAACATGAAGTTGATTGTAGTCAAATTAATAAATGTAAGATCACATTACCTACCGTGAAGACTAGCAGCCTATCCTTCAAGAACTTTAGTAATCAATTGAAAGTACCCTTCGTGATATATGCGGATTTCGAATGTTTACTCAAACCTATGGAAGGAGACGTCCGCGCATTTCAGGAGCACCAAGCCTACAGTATAGGTTATTATTTAAAATGCAGCTTTGATGATTCGAGATCCTACTATCGGAGTTATAGGCAAGAAAAAGATGGGAGTGATAGCATGACACCTGCCGTCTGGTTTGTCAACGAACTTGAAGCTCTTCGAATTGAACTGGAACAATTACACAACGCTCCTCAACCAATGCGTCTTACTTCTACGGAAGTGCAACAGTTTGAAGAGGCTAACTCCTGTCATATATGTAAAAAAGGATTTTCTAAGGATCAAAGGAAAGTTCGTGACCATTGCCACTTAACGGGTAAATATAGAGGAGCAGCACATGAAGGTTGTAACATAAACTTCAAGGATGCTAGATTCATACCAGTCGTATTCCATAATCTGACTGGATATGATTCACATTTTATTATTAAAGAGCTCGCGACTGCTGCGAATCTGAAGGTCGTGTACAACTGATTCCGGAGAATAAACAACGGTACATCTCCTTCACAAAATATATTGACGGTAGCGATGTACATTTTAGATTCATCGATTCATTCAGGTTCATGCAGTCATCCCTTGAAAAGTTAGTGTCATACTTAACGGATCTCGACATTACAACTTTAGTATTTCAAAAGGAAGATCGGTATACTTTGGAACAGATACAGTTGTTGTTACGTAAGGGAGTTTTTCCGTATGATTACGTAAGTTCCTTTGAGAAGTTAAAAGAAAAAGATCTACCAACTCAAGAGGAATTTTTCAGTAAGTTATACAACACGGGCATCTCGGACTCAGACTATAAACATGCTGTGAATGTTTGGAATGCGTTTAACATCGAAACACTTGGTAAATATGCTGATTTATACTTAAAAACGGATGTGCTACTGCTCGCAGACGTATTTGAAAATTTTCGAAAGACTTGTATGGACGCGTACGGACTTGATCCAGCACATTACTTTACAACTCCTGGTTTGACGTGGGATGCGATGTTAAAGTATACGCAAGTACAATTAGAATTACTCACCGATGTAGATATGTTGCTATTTATAGAACGAGGGATAAGAGGAGGTATTAGCCAATGTTGTAATAGATATGCAAAGGCTAATAATCCTTATATGACTGAAAACTACAGGAGTGATGAAGAGGAATCGTACCTCATGTATTACGATGCAAATAATTTATACGGGTGGGCGATGACGCAACATTTACCATATGGAGAATTCAAGTGGATCGACTGTATGGATCAGCATGATTTCTTCAACGTTTCAGACGACTACGACGTAGGATACATCCTCGAAGTCGATTTGGAGTATCCGGGACATATCCACGACAAACATAAAGACTTACCACTGTGTGCGGAACATCTAACTCCACCTGGTTCAAAGCATAAGAAGCTGTTGACTACATTATATAATAAAAAAAGGTATGTTATACACTACCGAGCTTTGAAACAAGCCCTTCGACATGGATTAATTCTAAAGAAGATTCATAGAGTGTTACGGTTTCGACAAAGTCCGTGGTTGAAGTCTTATGTAGATTTAAATACCGACAGAAGGCAAAAGGCTAAGAATGAGTTTGAAAAACTCTTCTTTAAATTAATGATTAATGCCGTCTATGGGAAAACGATGGAGAATGAGAGGAAACGAGTCGATGTGAAACTCGTCAACAAGTGGAACGGTCGCTATGGTGCAGAAGCCTTAATTGCAAAGCCGAATTTTCATAGTTGTTCAATTTTTGAAGAAAATCTAGTCGCAGTCCAATTGACACGTACAGAGATTAGCATCAACAAACCCATTTATGTCGGTTTGTCAGTTCTTGATATATCCAAGACTCTCATGTACGACTTTCATTATTCCTACATGACAGAGCGAGTAGGAGGTAAATGTAAACTTCTGTACACTGACACCGACAGTTTTATTTATGAAATTCGCGGTGTCAATATCTATGAAATCATGAAAGAGGACATCGACCGTTTCGATACGTCAGACTACCCGGAAAACAATCAGTTTGGAATGCCTAGAAAGAACAAGAAAGTTATAGGTCTAATGAAGGATGAATGTAATGGTCAAATAATGACAGAATTTATAGGCCTTCGCAGTAAAATGTACAGTGTCCTTATAGAAAATTCCAGACAAATAAAGAAGGCTAAGGGTATCAAAGGCAACGTAGTCCAAACAAGTATCGACTTCAACGATTACAAGAAGTGCCTGTTCAACAAATCGAGTGTTACATGTCAGCAAAACAACATCCGGTCCAGGAACCACATAGTGCGGACGGAAACGGAAACCAAGGTGGCGCTGAGCTCTCACGACGACAAGCGGTATTCTTCTTAACTCCACGGACACCCTCCCTTGGGGACATCGCGACATCTTTGATGACGAAGACCAGGAGGTTCTGGAAATGTTAGTATGTCTGCAAGGGGAGGAGTCAAGAAGTCAGCAGATAGGAGAAGGGGCAGCGCCAATCAGTGAGCACCTCATCGGAGAGAGGGAAGCTGTCGGAGTGGGGACAGGCTTTAATAAGCGAGCGCGATCAGCAGATCTGCACATTCATCACTTGGATGAGCTCGAAGAACAACCTCCTCCATCAAAGAAGAAGAAGGTCTGAATCTCTAAAGTAAGTATTATGGCTTATGTCTATATTCAAATGTTATTATTCAACATAGAATTTTTTTTTTTATTTCAGAATGGATTTACATATGTTGAATAAAATTGCACAGAGTGCCTACCTTCCGCGGAAGCGTCTAACTGAGTTGGAGAAGGATACGAAGTACATGGTGACGAGAGTCAAGAGAGTGACTACCAAATATGGATCAAAGATAGTCCTCACCGTTGATGAAGAATGCGACATCTTCTTACCAGAAAGAGTATCCAAGGCGTGCTGACCAGTGATGACCTGTTCAACGAATTAGCCGAAAAGGCGAATAAATATGCTTTATTTATATTATATTATGGTGATGATAAGTTTAAATTTTGCGACTTATAATTACTTTATGTAATGTATTAAAAAGAATGTAAATAAATATTACAATTTGTTTAAAATATTAATAAAAAAGAAAGAGAAAGTTTAAGGAGAGAAAATGAGTTACGAGTGCGTATTATACATTGAGTCTACTCATTGTATAAGACTCATAAGTAACGATTGATTGGTTGTTTCTCACGGGTTGGGGGCGTTGGAGGGGCCCCCCACCACTTTCTTATCTTTTTATATTAGATTATCAATCCAACTATTGTGTGAATTATCAAATCCTAACCACTTAACAAACACCTGATTTCCTTTCCTCTTGATTACTTTTTCTACTAGATAAACATCTGGATACTTAACCTTTTGCAATTCTTGCTCATAAAATCCACCAGAGATTGCTTGACCTTGATAGTCTTCTAAGAGGTAAGTATTGGTTTAGTATTAGCTACAGATTTAATTGTAAATATTTCAGTTGTCCAGTTAGGTGTATAACCTTTCTCAAATACATGCTTCGATTTACTTACTCGTACTTTATCACCAGCTTTGAACTTTGGTTTCTTTATAAGTATATTGTCATAGTTAAATCTAGATAATAGCAAAGGTGCATTTTCTACCGTCACATCTTTTGGTTTCATTCCGATTGTACGATGTTTTATTATTGTACGTAGTAATCAAATTTGGTTAATTTTCGAAAAGAAGTGATTAGCATCAGATTACACATAAAGCAGCATAATGGGTATTGTTTACAATTCTAAAGTTGGTAAGGGGATAAAAGCATTACCGACCACTCATCAGTCTGAATAGAGCTTCCAAAGCACTAACACGGCAAAACATTCAGTTTTTAAAAACCCTTGGCTTAAAAGCCGTAAGAATCCCTGGTGGAAAGTAACTTGTATATTCTTGTGTTGCTTTACGAAGAAAAATGGAGGACATTCTCAGTATACAGTCGCCCGTGAAATTTGATGAACGATTGAGCATTACGAGGTACATGCTCACCAACCATACACAGTATCAAATTTTAACAACAGTGATGAGATTCGAATATCTATTCAACATCAAGACTTGTGTCTATTACCATCACGCAGTTCTCTGCATATTTGTGGACGGTTAGTAAATAAAGATAATAATGATACTAAAAAAACTGCTTTAGTCAACAACGCCATCTGTCATATGTTTGAGGAAATACGATATGAGATCAATGCTGTAGAGATTGATAAGTGTAAGAATGTTGGTCTTACTACATTGATGAAAGGTTGGGTATCATTCAATCCTAGTCAAACTTCAATTATTGAGAATGCTGGTTGGATTGATGTTGAAGAGAAACAAAAAATCACAAATGATTCTGGGTACTTTGACGTATCTATACCTCTGAGTATGATTCTTGGATTTGCCGAGGATTACCGAAAAATTATTGTAAATGTGAAGCATGAGCTTATACTTACAAGATCAAGAAGTGACTTAAATGCAGTTGTACAAACGGAGGCAGAAGATTTTAAAATCCAATTAAATAAAATAGAGTGGTATATGCCATATGTATCTGTAAATAATATGTATAAAATTCGTCTGCTCAATCATATTCAAAAGAACAAACCCATTGATGTGAGTTTTCGAAGTTGGGAGTTGTACGAGTATCCACTACTTCCAGCTACAACTAAACATGTATGGACTGTCAAAACTTCTAATCAGTTGGAAAAACCACGGTTTGTCATTCTTGGATTTCAAACCAATAGAAAAGGTGTAGCAACAGCTAATGCGAGTAAGTTTGATCATTGTAATATAAGCAATGTGAAATTATTTCTCAATTCACAGTATTATCCGTATGGAAACTTAAACGTGAATATAGCTCAAAATCAATACGCTATATTGTATGATATGTATGCTTACTTTCAGCATATATATTACGATAAAGAGATATTAGAGCCTTTGCTTAAAAGAGAGCAGTTCAAAAGTCACATCCCATTAATCGTAATCGATTGCTCGAAGCAGAACGAGTCTTTAAAAGGCGCTCCTGTCGACGTACGCATCGAATTCGAGTCTCGAGATAATTTTCCAGCCGCTACGTCTGCTTACTGCTTAATCTTGCACGATCGTATAATTCAGTATAATCCGACAAGTGGTGACGTGAAGAAGCTTGTCTAACATGCAGTACATTGTTGATTTACAAGGTTTTAAGCAACCTGTTAATGATTTCGTAGTAAAGGAATTTGCATTTGTACCACTCAACGAGGACCATGAACCGGTTGTACTTTTGTTCAAGGAACCTTATCCTTGGAGAAGACTTACCGACAAATATAAGCTAGAGAATTCTCAGCTTGCACAAAGTCATGGTCTAACCTGGACGTCAGGAAATATTCCCTACATTGAAGTAGGTAAACATCTTCGAGAGGCTTTGCACGACGCAACTAATATTTTGGTAATGGGTTCATTTAAAAAGAATTGGCTCGAACGCTTTAAATTTAAAGTTTATGACGTTTTGGAGATGGGTAACTTAGGTTACATGACACGAAAGTGGTCACTGTTTGCCCTAATCATAATGGCGCGTACAAGACTAACTGTGCCCTTCACAACGTTAAACTTTTAAAAAAGTTTTACAATGACACTCGATCTGAACCCATGGATTGGGAGTAAGGTGGGGAGATTGTATAAATAGACAGCAACCACCAGATCTGGCATCATTCAACATTCACCACCAATATGGGTAACTATATCAGTTCCAAAGGAGAACGTGCTTCTCTTGTCGCTAATGACAAAAAGAAGAAAAACATAGTCCAGGAGACGGCTTCAGAACGGAAGAAAGTTAATGAAAAATATTCAGGGTATACGAAAAGTGTGAGTAAACCGGTATCTATTTCTTATGACGTGTGCGACTGTCATATGAGTGTTTTTCTTAATTAGTACGATACAATATAAAATAATTACAGTTTGCATTACACATCTCATAAAAAATGAATCGAGATAAGATATCCTACACCCACTATGTTGAAAGTAACAGAGAAAAAGTCGGTGATGGTAAAGAAAAGACTACGTACGAAGCTAAGTCTGAATCACTTTGGAAACAAGTATCTAGTAATACTCGATCTTTATCTGAGCGAGATGGTTATAAGAAATTTGAGTAATTAAATTCGATTGTTCAAATTTATTAAAAAATTAAATGGAGAGATGATTGAAAAGGAGCATCTCACAGGAAGGGCGTTGGTTGGGGCTCTTTTCATTTTTCTAATATACGTAAAACTCACTATATTTAAAATTTTCACACTTTGATTAAAGTGCATACAATTGCAAACAATTCCATACGATTCCATGCGATCGCAAACGATTCCAAACAATTCCAAACGATTGCAGACGCTTGCAAACAATTCCATACGATTGCAAACGACTGCATACGATTGCATACGTTTCCAAACTATTGCATACAATTGCAAACGATTCCAAACGATTGCAAACGATTGCATACAATTCCGATTCCAAACGATTGCAACGATTGCATACGATTGCAAACGATTCCTACGATTGCATACGATTGCATACGATTCCAAACGATCCATACGATGCAAACGATTGCATACGATTGCATACGATTGCATACGATTGCAACGATTGCATACGATTGCAAACGATTCATACGATTGCAAACATTCCATACGATTGCATACGATTGCATACGATTGCAACGATTGCAAACGATTGCAAACGATTGCATACGATTCCAACGATTGCATACGATTGCAAACGATTCCATACGATTGCATACGATTGCATACATTGCAAACGATTCCATACGATTGCAAACGATTGCATACGATTGCAACGATTCCATACGATTGCATACGATTCCAAACGATTGCATACGATTCCATGCGATTGCAAACAATTGCATACGATTGCCTACAATTGCAAACAATTCCATACGATTGCATACGATTGCATACGATTCCAAACTATTCCATACGATTGCAAACGATTGCATACGATTGCATACGATTGCATACGATTGCAAACGATTGCATACGATTGCAAACAATTCCATGCGATTGCATACGATTGCATACGATTGCAAACGATTGCAAACGATTGCAAACGATTGCATACGATTCAAAACGATTGCATCGATTGCAAACGATTCCATCGATTGCATACGATTGCATACGATTGCAAACGATCCCATACGATTGCATACGATTCCAAACGATTGCATACGATTCCATGCGATTGCAAACAATTGCATACGATTGCCTACAATTGCAAACAATTCCATACGATTGCATACGATTGCACGATTCCAAACTATTCCATACGATTGCAAACGATTGCATACGATTGCATACGATTGCATACGATTGCAAACGATTGCATACGATTGCAAACAATTCCATGCGATTGCATACGATTGCATACGATTGCAAACGATTGCAAACGATTGCAAACGATTGCATACGATTCCAAACGATTGCATACGATTGCAAACGATTCCATACGATTGCATACGATTGCATACGATTTCAAAGGATTCCAACGATTCCATACGATTCCAAACGATTGCATACGATTACAAACGATTCCAAACGATTGCATACAATTGCTAATGATTGCTATCAATGTGCAAGCGATAACTATCAAGTTGCACACGATCTAATTAAATTGCACACGATTTATTTAATGTGCAAACGATTTGTTTATAAACTCTGGGTTAATGTGAGGGGGGAGGGAGAGGGGAGGGATTCGAGCCAAGAGCTATGGGGATTTGGCTCAGCTAGAACGTACATACTTTCTGACTCTGGGTTATTGAGAGGGGGGAGGGAGAGGGGAGAGGTTTGTTTCGAGACAAGAACTATGGGATCCTAGCTCTGGGTTATTGAGAGGAGGGGTGGAAGAGGGAGGGGTTCGAGCCAAAAGCTATGGGGATCCTAGCTCAGAGCTAGAACGCACATATGTTCTAGCTCTGGGTTATTGAGAGGAGGGGTGGAAGAGGGGAGGGTGGAAAGGGGAGGGGTTCGAGCCAAAAGCTATGTGCGTTCTGGCTCAGGGTTATCCAGGGGCGGGGGGTCGGGAACGCTTAACCCAAACCCTATGTGCGTTCTAGCTCTGAGCCAGAACGCACGTGCGTTCTGGCTCTGAGCCAGAACGCACATAGCCTATCTACTAGGCAATATAAGAAAATTACTATAGTTTACAATACAATATATTAAGTGAATTTATCCTTTTAGAAATTATAATTTCCCAGCGAATTTTACTACATTTTCTAAGAATTCTCGATTTTGACAACTTATGATTTCGTTACTAAAGATTATGGGATCGTGTTAAACATTTTTCTGTGCGTAGTATTTTTTTTATTTTGTGTATCAACTTATCATTTTATCTTATATGGTATTATATGCCCAATTTTTTCACTTCTACAAAAAAAATTAATTAATTTAATATATTTCTAAATAACCCACAAATGTTTAACTTTACTTCCTATTACTTTACGACGTTGTCCAAATGATTTTCATATCGAAAATGATTTATCACGTTAAAAAAATGATCAATAATTATATACTTATCAGAAACAAGGCATAATGATACGGATACATCATTTCTTCTGGGTAAAAACTAATATTTTAATAACAATATTAATCGTAATTTTTGAAAAAACTTTGAAACAACAAACTAAATCATTTTCTTCATTTTAACAAAATATATTTAATCTGTATGGGGTATTCCGTGAAGTGGTTCGATCAAAATTTTAAAATGCGCCAAATTTTGGATGCACATTGCAAATGTTTTTCAGAATACAGAAAAAAATTTTTAGGTACTGGAATTTATTAGTTCAAAAGTTATTCTAACCTCAAAAAGTGAACTTTTTCCAGTTTTTTCAACACCAGCTGGGTTCATCGCTATTTAACTCAAAATCTATCACTTTTCTATACAACATTATATGTACATTCGTTGCTAATTATGTGTAGAATTAATCCTTCTGGGTTAGAATTTCTAATTTCAAGGTAAATGTTAGATAAACTACATGTCAATATTCAACTTGAAAAAAAACTAACTTCGCCACAATTGATTTTTTTATCCAAAAGTCCAAAAGAAAGCTTGGAGCATACCTTTCAAATGGTCTTAGCATTTTTATGGCCTTCAATTCTGCAAAAGTTATGATAATTTAAAGAAAGACGAAATTTTTTTAAAATTAAATGGGAAATACCATGTTAATTTTTGTGAATTTTTTGTCTTCTTTAAATTATCATAACTTTTTGCAGAATTGAAGGCCATAAAAATGCTACAGACCATTTGAAAGGTATGCTCCAAGCTTCTTTTGGACTTTTGGATAAAAAATCAATTGTGGCGAAGTTAGATTTTTTTCAAGTTGATATTGACATGTAGTTTATCTAACATTTATCTTGAAATTAGAAATTCTAACCCAGAAGGATAATTCTAGACATAATTAGCAACGAATGTTACATATAATGTCTATAGTAAAAGTTGATAGATTTTGAGTTAAATAGCGATGAACCAGCGGTGTTGAAAAAAACGGGAAAAAGTTCACTTTTGAGGTTAGAATAACTTTTGAA